>VZTG01009144.1:265557-278211 GCA_013397845.1 Melanocharis versteri | reverse complement strand
TCCATCCATCATCCATCCCTCCATCCATCCCTCCATCCATCCATCCATCCATCCCTCCATCCATCCCTCCATCCATCCATCCATCCATCCCTCCATCCATCCCTCCATCCATCCATCCATCCATCCCTCCATCCATCCCTCCATCCATCCATCCATCCATCCCTCCATCCATCCATCCATCCATCCATCCATCCATCCCTCCATCCATCCCTCCATCCATCCATCCCCTGGTTTGGATCCAGGCCCTGGAATTCCTATCTGCTGGTGGTACAGAACCAGGCCAGCAGCCTTTCCTCACATGAGAATATCTAGGCCAAAATTGTCATTCTTGAAATTTTCATTCAATGCCCAAATTGCACTTGAAAACAGTTATTGTGTGAATCATTAGTTGTGCTTTTTTATTAGAAGATTTTTAGAGCAAAATTGTTGGTCCTACAATGTGTGGCTTCTAATTGCTGTATTTTCACTTTAGAATTCTTTTCCTTGGAGGCTCCTATATCCCCTTCTTCTTGAAAACTCAAATCTTGTGGAAAATCAGAGGTGAACAGTTTTTGATAGAGGGGGAACTAGAAAACAAAGGGCTCCAGGGCTTGGAAAAGAAAATATTGGCTGCAGAAGTGTTTGTCTCACCGCTTCATTTATTTAAGCAGACAGACATGGTTTATATTTGTGAGAATGTGAAGCTGTTCCTGCTTTGAGGCTGCAGGGCCTTTGGCCTTTCCTTCTCTTCCTCTGACACGCTGTGGTAAAGGTTTTAGGTTTATTAAAAGATATTGAGAAGTGATTTTGGACTTGGGATGTGCTGGGGATAAGGTGGTGGTGGTGTGTGGACCTGTCTGGCTGAAATGTCCTGGCTGGGCTGAAACCACTGAGTCCCACAGCCCAGCGGGTCCCCTGCAGGGACAGAGGGTGAAAGAGCCCTGCCTGACCCAATCTGTGTCACTCGTCCTGCCAACACCTCCTGGTTTCATGGAAATTTCCAGAAATTGTCACCAAATGACAGCGGGTCCTGGAGGTGATGCACAACCGGTTGAATGAAAGGAATAGAATGTGAATATTTGTGTGGGAGACTTCTGGACCAAGCTGGAAATGGTTGTATTTGTTCTTCTGAAGCACCAAATGTCTGTATTTTTGTATTTTTGTGGTGTGGCACAGCACAGCATCCTCAGCAGCAGGAGGCTGAATCTGGATCAGCTCCTCTGCCCCAGCAGGGACACGTTCCAACGAACAGATCCGGGCAGAGAAACACAACTTCCTGCTTTTCTTCAGCATTCCCGCCTTGGGGCATCCACAATTCCCTCTTCTCCTGCTGTCTTGGGCTCACTCTTCTTCACATCCCAAAATGTGTGAAAGGTGGAAGTGGGAGCAGAAAGGAGCGTGGAAAGAGCTACGTTTTTGGGTTGTTATTTTTGTCGTGTGGAAAAGCCCTTCCTTAAGGAGCCAGCCTTGCACACATGACCTTCAACACGTGATTTGTTACACACTGAGCTGCTCTGACAAAGAGTCAACAGGAAGATGCATTCACCACTGTAAACACGCTGATTCCAAGGCCCAATAAAACCAGCAGAGAGTGGGAAGGAGACCCATACCTCACTTTCTCTGTGGGCTTTCCAGTGACAGGCTCTTGCTGGTTGTTTGACAGAAGCCATCAACAGGCATCCTTGGAGGTGAGCGTTTAATGCAGGATTTGTTTCAGCATTTGATTCAGGGGCAATTATTCCTTGAATGTGATCAGTGAAATGGCACTAATGCACTCTGCTGCTTTCAGAGACTACACCTGGTGCCAAAAATGGAGAAAGGAAGCACTGGAGCAAGAGAAACCAACTTATAGTCAGGTCACATTTATTTATAGGCTGGTGTTTCTGAAACAGATCCTGTCTTTTTCCTTTAGTGCAGATATTTTATATATTTATCTCTCACACTCGTGAATTGTGGGATGTCTCATGCCTGGAAATTCACCTTTTGAGGAGACCAGGGTTGGCAGATGAAACCTGAACCACACAAAAGTGTTTCTCATCGACCTCGTGCTGCTGAACCTAGGAACCCAAGAATGTGCCAACTATGTTCTCTCCCCAAAAACATGATCATTATGTTAAACCAGACTCATATTTCTGGTTTATCATACAGAACCTAACAAAACAAGAGCCACTAAATTTGTAGCAGAATATTTCTACTCAGCTACATCCATAAAAAAGTTAGGAGTATGAAAACTTGCTGGAAGACTCCTGGAAAGGAAAGGAAGCTGTGGCGATGCTGGATCTAGAAAAGGTGTGATGGCAGGAGAACAGGCTGTCTTTGAAATCACTTTTAGCTGGGAAGATGGGCAGAGTAGCTGGACTCACCAGTTTGTTTTGAGCCAATTCCTCCCCTCATGGACTACATCTGCTGGAGGTTCATTCGTGCCTCGTGAACAGGTTGCATTGCTCAAAAGAGCGGAGTTGGGCATCAGCTTGGAATTTTGGAGGTTGCCATGGTTTCAATATTTTTATCTTCTCTTCAAGGCATTAAGATTGCATTGCCAATTTCAGAACAATCACACCTGAAAAATGGGACTTTCTTGATGGTAGGAGTCAGAGGTTTAGAACACACACGTGGAACTGTGCAGATATTGCAGCCCTGAGGAAAACTGATCATGAAATGGGCAGAGAGTGATAATTCTGAGCCAAAAACACGTATTTCTTAGAGGGTCCATGAGTCAATATAAAAAAGAGATGAGATTAGGTTTGTAACGTAGGAGAAATGTGGAGCATTCTGTGAACTTTTCAAAGCCCGAGCTTGAGTAGGGAAAGCAACTGAAAAAAAACCCTGATTCCAATTAGCGAAGTCATTAGCCAGGAACAGAAAATGACTCAGAGAAAGTGTCAGTGGGTTGAGTAGCGAGCTGGCCTCTCTCTTTGGAGAGAGCCAGCTCAACCTTCTGGAGCCTGATCTGCCTCATGCAGCATCAGCAGCTTTGCTGAAACACATCTCCCAGGCCCAAATGTTCCCAGAAGAAGGTTTTACTCTCGTGGGATTCAGCTCGAGACGCACAGCAAAGCACACTCTGTTCTCCTCACTCAGAGCCAACTCTGCTCATACCCTCCAAAGGGCCTGGAGTTAATTGCACGCTCCAGACACAAATCCTGATTTATCTGCTTGGGTGAAGTTTTGTTTACCCCATCAATGAAAACTTTGGAGTGAAGGATGTGAGCTGGCTCTTGGGGGAGCTCAGGAAGGAGCTGGGGCTGCGAGGAGGCGGCTGCAGCAGCGCCGAGCAGGCAGCAGCAGGGACTCAAGTGAGATGCTCCTCCTTGGCACAGCAGCCCTGTGCCACCTGCAGGAGCTCAGGCCGTGCCCTGAGCAGGGTGGAAACCTCTCCAGGGCCTCTGTAAAGAGAAAAATTTGCTTTCAGTGCTGTCTGGGACACCTCGGTGGTGTTACGGGCCTCGTGCTGCAGGAATGTTTTCGCTCAGTCAGGGAGGAGCGTTCCTGTCTGAGAGCTTTCTGCCAAAAGGAGTTGTGAGAGCTGTGCTGAAGGCAGAGTGAGCACAAAACCACGGGAAATGGGAAGGGAATCACTCATCCTTGAACATGGCACTAGGGAAACAAACCCACTCTGGCTGCGTGCTCAGTGTGGGAAGTGCCTCCCTCCACGGGGTGGAATCAAACCCCACTTTAGTTCTGGAGCAGGGGAATCACAAACACACACACACAGGCTTTTACACTGGGATGGGTTTTTACCTGGAATCTGTATCTGTGCTTTTATTAAAATTCAGGATACTTCAAGTATCTTTTATTTGATCAGCTCCCCATTCAACCAAGATCTGTGAGGCTAAGTTGCAAGACTTTCGTGCCTGGGGTGTTTGCAGGTAGTTTTTTAACTGCTGTTACATTCCTGGCTTTCTTTTTCCTCTCTCTCTCTCTCTTTTTCCTCCTCCCCAGAAGTCCAGTTATTCAGCAGTTAAGGTAAACCTTTTTATTTAGCCACTAAAAATCCCTTATCTGTCTCGCAGCTGTTTTATAAAGCTCGTTTACACCAGAACTCAACAAAACAGAGCCACAAATCACTGGCTGAACAGAAAAACACCCTGAACTTTTCAAACCACAGCTCCATACACTTTAAACCATCACTGTTTCAGGAGCTGGACACCTTCCAAAAAGAGCTGATGTGTTGCTCCTTTTGACTCTCCATGAGGATATAGGAATTTTTCAGGTGTTCAATCCCAAGACAGCCATGATGCAAAGCTTATATTTACACCCCTCCTGGAAAACAAAAGTGGGAGCTCTTCCCTGCAGCTCCTGGATTCTGCCAGCTCATGAGCTTTGCTGACTGATCCCTCGTTCCTGTGGAGTGCACTCATCATGTTCAATCAATATCTCGGAGAGAAAGGAGGTCTCGGGGTTAAACAAGGTCCCAAAAAACCGAGCGCGTTAAAAATGCAACGTCTGGAGCTTCAGTCTCAGCTGAGCTTCCAAAGGGAAGCAAATGTCAGGACTCGGAATTTCAGGCGAAACAAGTGGAAGTTTTTTTTTGGCGAGCAGGCCAAGAGCTTTATCCTTTCTCAGGAGCTCCCAGTTCATCCTCAGTGTACAGCGACTTGTTATTAATAAATTAAGTGGCTACAAATATGTGAATAATTGTGGTGAGGTCTGCAGGCCACACAGAGAGGGGAAAGAGTTTCTGAGAGATGTTTTAATGCAGTGCCCTCAGCAATTTCACCAAAGCACAACGCAGGAGGAGAGATTCCTTCAGTCAGGGTGGAAGTGCTGGGGGGGAAGCCAATCACTTCCTACTCCTTACATTAATACCACCTAGATTTAACTTCAGAGTGCTTTTAGCATCAGCCACTGATCTCCCTGAGGTGACACTCAGGTGACGAGCTGTTTATCCTGGCTATGAGAGGTATTTACTGCCCGGTATCTTCCATATGCCAGGGACACAATAACTTTGTGCTGTAGCTGTGAACAGGGACGTTACAGCCCATCGCTGGCACCTCTCGACTCAAAAGCAGCCCAGAGCCAGATAAATAATGGCAGTGCCTTAGCCCTGACATTTTTCTTTTCATTTTACAATCACGACACATGAGAATGTTTCCGCTGTAACATTTAAGCCAAGGGAAAAGCACATTTTAAATGTCTGATAATGTTTTTTTTGAAGAAAGATACGATTGTGAATTTTTAAAAAGAACAACTTTTCCCGAGGAGATGGGAAGCAGAAATCAGAGAGAAGGTCAGCAGTACAGATTTGCAAAGTGGGATATCAGCTTCCCCTGTCCCCTGGCCATTGGCAATTCCAGCACTGAGTCCTTGTTAGGATCCTGACACAATCCTTATTCTTCTTTCCTCTTACCCAGTGATACCATTGCTCCATTAACACCACTTTGGACCTGTGCCCATCCAAGCAGGGCACATTTACCACAGAAATGACAATAAATAAGTTAATAAATCTGTGGTGGTGAGGGAAACCCTTCCCTGATTCAGTTTCAGGCCCTGTTTGTGCTGCCAGAGCAGCCCAAAGAAGATGGAATGGCCTTGGTGTGCTGTTGTCACACTGCTCTGTTGAAATCTCTGAATTTGAGCTGCTGTGCAAACTGAGGATTTCATTTAATGGTCCCAGAGATAAATGGTGCTCTCAGGCTGTGCCAGGACTCCAGAGAAGACATCTCTCCACTGGGGCTTTTTGTACCTGTGAGAGTGATTGAGTCGACAGAGGCCCCAAGATGACAGGCAAGTATTGAGGATAAATGGATGTAATAAAGCATAATTGCCCTAAATCACCTGCCTGGAGTCACTGAAAGAGAGGAGAGAGCAAACAGCAGCACGACCAGTAATTTCAAGTCCACGGTTTGTCACCTGAGGGAGAGAGGTGGAGGGAACAGGCAAGACTATTCCAGGGGCTGTACATAATCCTGGCTCGGTTTTTAAAGGCAGAACTCCCTGTCAGCTCTGATGGACTCGGAGCTGTTTTGATGCCTTAGGATTTCAGCTTTCATATTTTTCATGTATTTGTAATCCTGTGATTCTTTCGTGTACAACTCTAAACTCCATACACAGTTCAATCAAAGCTGCTGCTTTCCCATTTTGGTCAGACAAAACAATTCCTCTCCAGGCTGGGAATCAAGGGCACCTCACTGCCCTAAGAAATGGAAATAAAAGTGAGTTTGGGGGGAGCAAACTTGGGGTAAATGACTTCATTACCTGAAGCTGTAATTGGAAGATTAACCCCCAATATGCAAATGGACCAAACTTATAAAAATATGAAAACCTGTGATCCCTGATCCATTTTGGGGTTCATCCACCCTAAATGTACCTGAAGACCCTTCGCTAAATATAAATAAACGACTTTTTAGCCTCTTAATTTTGTCTGGCCTCTGTTTTTAGGTAGTCCCAAAAAGGCACCAGTTTGTCCCAAAAAGGCACCAGTGTGTCTGGAGAAGCTGCTGAGGGGAAGGAGGAAAATGAATAGCTGTACACAGCTGGAGACAGTTTTCCACATCCATGCAGGCACCCCTGTCCTGTGGTGGGGGAGAGGCAGGATGTGTCCCCCAGGGCCCTTTAACCACGGCCCAGCTGGGGACAGGGTGGCTGTTTCCATGCCCCAGGGTTTTGGTTGGAGCAGCACCCTCCAGAGCACTCTCAGATAATCATTTGGGGTTTATTTTCCCAGAAGGAAACACCTTCAGCTTATTCTGCGAGATGGCAGATTTGTTCTTAGATTTGTTCTTAGAAATTTGTCTTTCTACATTTTTCAATTAAATAATTATGAGGGCATTTATTATTATAATTCACTGGGATTGCTGACAATCCCCCCCGTGTCAAATTCTCAGCCCTGTGCTAAGGAGGTGTGCAAGTGCGAGCATTTTCAGGAGTCACACCACGGGATTTAAATAAAGGACGAGACCTCTGCTGGCCTTTTGCACAGAGGTGAATTTCAGCAGCTGACTCCTGCACTGAATTCGTTCCCTGCTGTTCAGGATCTGTCATTCCTCATCAATCTCCTGGGATTTCTGGTTTCCTTAGACTCACACAGACCTTCCAAGGCAGTTGCACAAAAGCACCTTCAGTTTGCCATGCAGAAACCCTGAACAAATACTTCTGTATTTATGAAATGCTTCTGCAAACAAGCTTTAACATCTCAATCCTTTTCTCCTTTCCAAAGAAACCCAGGTATTAAAGGAAGCCTGCAAGTTTTAGTGGGAAGAAATACAGGTTCCATATGTTCTAATGGTGCTATGGGACAATAATCATGGGTCATGACCTTTTCCATCTAGAAATTGCCTTTTTTTTTTTTAAGTTCTGTCAATGCTGGTGATGGTGGGGCCGAGGATGTCACAGCTGGACCAATTTTAGTGATTTTTCTGTGTGTCCCACCCTCTTTCTGCCCTCAGCTCTGGGGTCCCAGCCCGGAACCAGCTCCTGGAGAGCTACTTCCCAGAGTTAAAGCAGGGAAAATCATCCTCCTTCTCAAAGAAAATGATCAGCGTCCTGTTCTTATTAATGTCCTAAATTTCTGTCCCTTTACCAGTGCAAAGGAAAGGGTGGAAGTGTGCATATAGGATGGGAAATCTGAGAGGAGAATGTGTCTTCCAAGAGCAGCTGGAAATTATATTGCCTTAACAGGAAATTAAAATATTCTTGAATAAATTATAATAATAATAATAATAATAATAGCAAGAAATAATTGTTTTAAAATTTTGGCTCATCCATGAGATCTAGATCTGTGTTAGCTGAAATTCCCAGGTGGTTCCTTGTCCAAATATTTGGCATGTCCTAATCTTCTGGGTGTCAAAGAGCAGAAAAGCTCAGGTGAATGAATCCCCCATCCCATATTAACCAGCAGACCTAGAGCAGAGCTCTCAGCTTGCAAAATCTTAGATCAAACTGGAAAATAGTCTGTCCCTTCTGCAAAGGATATGGGAGATATAAACACCACATCTTATCAGTTATGGATTATAAACACAGAGAAGTCAAACACAGAAGGGACAACAGGGAGGGCAAAGAAATTAATTATGTTGCTGGAATTTGATGGAAGAACTGCCTGAAAAAAATAGGGGGAAAAAAGAAGAGAGATTTATGCAAATCACGGAGTTTTTGTCTTCATGCTTCATCCTGAGAACTCCTGACGTGAGGAATTGTGTGGCAGAGCACTGGTGTGTGCTCATAGATGACTGGAAATACAAATATATACATTTCTCTGCAGGAGCACTCAGGGAAGAACAATTAAATACATCTTAATTTAGAGACTGCCTTCACCGGTCTAATTCTGGTGAGTAACAAAATTCAATTGCAAGTTAATCAGCAGATTGAGCATTGCTAACATTTGAGAGTTAATTAGGGTAATAATTACTGAAGAAACGCATTTGCTGCATTGAGGAGAAGTTGCTATGGTGTTGCCATCTATGTTTGAGAAGCAATTAAAACCCATCCTCTGGTGTTGACAGAATAGCCACAGATGAAAAGTTAAACGGGCAAAGCAGCAGAACGTGGGAGCGATTCCAGAGCCACCCCAGCTCTGCTGTTCCATCCTTCCCGAGGCTTTTTTCCCTTCAAATCAGTCCCAGGCGCTGCTGGGGCCTCAGACTGCCTGAGAGCTGGGGGTGGAGGATTTAATTATCCTCTGCTTTTGACTGTCAGGGAGATGTCAGGGCTGGGGATGAGGAAATTTGGAAGGGAGAAATCAAAAAGCCTTTAGAAGGAGAGATGGCGGCACCGAGGTCTGGTCACTCACTCGTGGGGGTGAAAGTTCAGAGGAGACTCTGGAGAAGCTGAGGCTGGATAAATTCTGTCTCTTGTGTAAAAAATGATCCGGAATCAATTTCGGAGCAGAATAGATTTTAAATAGAAATTAACAGCAGGCAGTGATGAGGAGATGTCTGAGAGGAAGGCTGACGCACAACCAGAGTGTTGGACAGCACTGGGGAGCCAAGGAGGATTTAAAGGGAGGGGGGTTCAGTAGGTAAATTCTCCAGTGATCTCCCCCAGATCGGCCTGCGGGGCTGGGAGCTGCCTTGGAGCACAGGAAACTGAGTTCTCAGGACCTGGAGGGTGGATGGAGAGGCTGGCAGGAGCAAGGGCTTCTTTAAATTTAGTTGCACCAAGACATCAGGGGCTGAGTCGGGGGATTAGCAATGGCCGTAGTGACAGGGGTAGGGGAGTATTTATGAGAGCTTGTAGTGACAGGAAAAGAGGGAACGGCTTCAAACGGGGACAGAGGAGGTTTAGGAGGGATATTTGGAAGAAATTGTTCCCTGTGAGGGTGGGGAGGCCCTGGCACAGGGTGCCCAGAGAAGCTGTGGCTGCCCCTGGATCCCTGGCAGTGCCAAGGCCAGGCTGGGTTGAGTTTGAGCACTCTGGGACAGTGGAAGGTGTCCCTGCCCATGGCAAGGGCTGGAATGTGATGAGCTTTGAGATCTCTTTCAACTCAAACCATTCTGGGATCCTGTGATGTTTCCTGTGTGGACAGACCCCACACAAACACGCTTTTAGCAGAGCTGGATCTACTTCACCTTCAACACAACCCCGTTGTTAGAAACAGGGAGTTTGAGCAGGAACATTACAGTTGGAAAAAGAACAATTTCAGGTCCCCTCAGGTACCTCCACGCTGTGCCTGGAGCTGCTGGGAGGGAAATAAGGAGCTGTAACCAAACTCGTAATTACTCCTCCCTCCACCCTCACACTGATTCTACACCCAAAGCAAGAGAGAAAGAACAGAGAATTTGCGAGGTGGGAACGAGAGGCCTCTTTGATTCTTAGAATATTCGCTCTGTTCTGTCTGATTTCACTGCTGTGGTATTAGGGAAGGAAGGTTCACCCCACAGAACTGGACCCAATTTTCCTGTGCAATTGTCAGATATTTCAATAGAGAAACATGAGAGTCTGTGATTTGTGAAGCTCAAAATTTTAAGAGAAAATTATTGATGGCAAGCAAGACAAAAGGACTTTTTCTTAGCACAGTGTCTCAGTATCTAACTTTTAGAATTTTTCTCTGTTTTTTAGCAGTGTCTCAGTAACTTTCAGAATTTTTCTCTGCTGACAGCAAGCCACTGTAGGAAATAGCTGCAGACTCAGCTGAAGGATATGATTTCCTGGTGTTTATAGAGTGTCGCCTCTTGGATGCGTATTTGCTACAAATAATTTTTTGCTGAGTCTCTTTTAAAGAGTAACTACAATAGCAGATCCTGTACACAGAGGAAATTCAGAGATGCATAATGCAGTGGCAGAAATCGAGTGGAAGAAGGGTTTGTGCTATCAGATTTCGTGGCAATGTGTAGAAAAACGAATGAGATTTTAACAAAATGAAGAATTTATGTAAAATGATGATGTTTTGTGTTTTCTTCCTAAGCGTGAAACAAAGTGTGAGACCTTCATGAAACTTTCATGAGGTTTCTTTTTGCGAGGCCTGTGTACACAAACTCAACTGTCAGCTCAAGCTTAAACTTTCTAAATCTTGCTTTCCTTTATATGAAGGAAAAATCTTCGTGCAAACTCTGTGTAATGATTCTGATAAAAATGGGGTGGTTTTGTTGTTGTTTTAGCTTCATCTAAATAATAATTAAATATTTATTCCCATCTATTTCTCCCAGTGTTTAAGTGTTGCTGCTGTACAAATTATCCTCAAGGATGAAAATCCTCCAAATCAAAGCAGACAGTAAAGCTGTCCAAATCCCAAATTATTTATAAGATCAGGACAACAGCCGACAGATTCTGGTGGGATAAACAGCTTTCCCCCTAATAAACTGGATTTTTAAGGAAACAATACACAGAATTAGTTTTCCCATGTATTTTCTGATTCACCAAGAAGATGAGAACAACCTGCAATTCTGCAGTGCCCCTCTGCTCCCCTCTGAGGGTGCCGGGAGGAGGGTGAGGAACGTTCTGAACCCCCAAAACAGCAGCACTTCCCTCCTCCAGCCCCATCCCCACCCTGTCCCGGCATCTTTCCCTGCCTCGGGAATTCTCTCATCCCATTTGAGCTTTACAACGTCACCCTCTAGTGGAAACCCAGGTGTTTTCTTCCCCCAAATCCATCCCGGATGCACAGGAATGTTCTGCTCCATTCAAAAGGTGAGTGACTGTTTTATGGGGGGAGAATAAAATGCAGAGAATCGCCGTGGCCGAGTTTTTGTTGTTTATTTCCCTTTGCCACACCATGGGAGTTGGAGGTATTTGGTGAGAATGTGCTGAGAAATGGGAGAGAAAATGCGGGAAGAACAGAGGCGATAAAAAAGGACAACCTGAAGAGAAGCACAGGGCAGGACAGCATCACTTCTTCTCAAATTCAGCTTCTAGATGGCTTTCCTAAACCTGAACCCCTAAATGCTGGTCTGAGGTCAGCAGAGGGCCTGGAGCCCCTCAGTGCTCTCAGGATCAGAGGCAGTGTCCTCTCCTCTCCTCTCCTCTCCTCTCCAGCAGGGTCCAGCATCACCCAGAGCACAGCAGTGAAGCTTTTAAGAGATTTTTTTGAGCGCCCACTGAGGAATGGATCCCATGGGATCCAAACCCAGGGCTGGAGGCAAACTTCACCACTGCACCTCAAGGGGAGGGAGGGAGAAGGATATGGAAGAGTTGCTGGTGGATTTGATGCTTTCTTTAATCCTACGTGTTTGGCAGAGGTTGCTACAGCTAAACTGGGAGACTTTTCCAGACACAACATCATCTTCCACTCCTTTCCCCGCTGGCTGTTCTGCTGAAAATGTGGAATAGAGAATGAGCACACTCCTGGAGAGCTGAGAGTACTTTCAAATAAACCTTTAAAATGGGTGCTTCATTTAAAAGCATACACAGATGTATGATTGCTTTTTATTATATATTTCCATGGATATCCTTTCCCCGCTGGTTTTCTGGTTTGCTTTCAATGAGTGTTTTCCTCAGCACGTGGCTCTTTGTTGCTGCCCTTCTGACAGAACACTTTGGGGACCTGCTACTCGAAGATCTGCTCTGTGAGAAGGGAGCAGCAGCTCTATAAAGGAGCCTTGCACCTGCAGTCTCCTTAAAAGGGTTTTTGCTGTTGTTTGGGGTTCGTCTGTTTGGGATTTTCAGGCGTTGCTGTGCTTTTCGAGCGTCTTCTCAGCCAGCAGATTGAATGATTTTCCTCTAAGTGCCGATAAACTGTTACGTGCAGGTGAAAAGAGCCCAAATTGCTACACCGAGCTCTGCCAGCTCCAAGGTGCCGGGGTTTGAAAATCACATTTGGAAATGGAACGAGTGCTGAGCACGGCACGCTGTGCCTGCTGAGAGACTGGAGCCTGAGCAGCTGAACAACCGCTGCCATCCCCTCTGGGGCAGCGACAGAGGAGCTCTCCGTGCTCCCACACCCACGGGTGCCACCTGTCCCCCGGGCATCCACCCGTGTCCCCGGGAACTGGGATGGAGCTGGGAACTGGGATGGAAGCTGGGAACTGGGGTGGAAGCTGGGAACTGGGGTGGAAGCTGGGAATTGGGGTGGAAGTTGGGAATTGGGGGAGAAACTGGGAAGTGGGATGGAAGCTGGGAAATGGGATGGAAGCTGAGAATTGGGATGGAAGCTGGGAACTGGGATGGAAGCTGGGAATTAGGATGGAAGTGGGGAATTGGGATGGAAACTGAGAATTGGGATGGAAACTGGGAATTGAGATGGAAGCTGGGAACTGGGATGGAAGCTGGGAACTGGGATGGAAGCGGGGAATTGGGATGGAA
>VZTG01009144.1:205088-265159 GCA_013397845.1 Melanocharis versteri | reverse complement strand
AACTGGGATGGAAGCTGGGAATTGGGATGGAAGCTGGGAATTGGGATGGAAGCTGGCAACTGGGATGGAAGCTGGGAACTGGGATGGAAGCTGGGAATTGGGATGGAAGCCGGGGATTGGGATGGAAACTGGGAACTGGGATGGAATCTGGGAACTGGGATGGAAGCTGGGAATTGGGATGGAAGCTGGGAATTGGGATGGAAGCTGGCAACTGGGATGGAAGCTGGGAACTGGGATGGAAGCTGGGAATTGGGATGGAAGCCGGGGATTGGGATGGAAACTGGGAACTGGGATGGAATCTGGGAACTGGGATGGAAGCTGGGAATTGGGATGGAAGCTGGGAATTGGGATGGAAGCTGAGAATTGGGATGGAAGTTGGGAACTGGGATGGAAACTGGGAGTTGGGATGGAAGCTGGCTAGATGGCAGCAGAGCCCCAGGCAGCAGCATCCTCCTGGGGACACCGTTCCCGAGGGACACAGTTCAGCTGCTAGAGGGACAAATAACAGGAAAACTGAACTGGAAGTGAAATTCGATACTTTTGGGAACGCAAAATGCAGGGGCAAGGAATAGCTGGATGTAAACTGGTCTGGTTTGGTGTAAATTCCCAGCTCTCACCGGGTTATTGCTGACAGCAAGGTGAAGAAGTTGTGTGGTAGCAAAAAAAGCAAAACCAACGGAAAGTCTATTCATATCAGAAATTAGGTTTTATCTGTACTTCTACAAGATGAATTTTCACGGAAAAGTATATTAATGGACTGTATCCTTGGTCTGACAGCGACAGACAGGCAAAATACAACCACAGTGTTGCAGTTTAATCCCAGGCGCTCGCTCAGTGTGCCTGGTGAGGCAGGGGGGAGAACTGGGACGGTGGAAGTGAGCAAACCCGTGGCTGGAGACAGAGACAGTTTAACAGGCAATGCAAACCAAAGGAGGAATCCATTCCTCCCTTCCCGTGGGCTGGCAGGGTTCAGTTGCTCTCAGGAAAGCCGGGCCCCATCGTGTGGGAAGACAAACGCCCTCGCTGCCCTTCTCCTCCTCCCCCAGCTTTACCCGCTGAGCGTGACGCCAGGCTGGGACACACCTGGGCTCACCTGGGGTCACTGTGTCCCCTCCGAGCCCTGTGCACCCCAGCCCCGCTGGTGGGCTGGCTGAGGAGCAGAAAAGGCCCTGGATCTGTGCGAGCCCTGCTCAGCAATAACCAACCCTTCCCCGTGCTTCCCACCCCGCGTCCAGCGCAAATCCAACCCACGGCGCTGCGCGAGCCTCTGAGGAGAAAATGGACCCTTCCAGGCAAAACCAGAGCCCAGACTCAGCTGGGATTTTCTGGATTTTTTCCCATCCCAGCTCTCTCTCGCAGTTCCCAGCTGACTTCGGCACGCTGAGCTCCTGGTGTTACACAAGGGACAGTGAGCAAATGCAAGAGAGCTGATGATCTTTAATGAGGCATAATCTGTTCAGCAGTGAAAATGAACCAGCCAGATCTAAAATTTCAGCTTTAATCCTCTCTGGAACCAGGTTAGCCCAGCAAATTAATTCTGGTCCACTCTTGTTTGTTCCCGTGGAGAATAAGTCACTTGGTAAAGATCTGTATAAATGAAAAGCTAAAGGAGGGCATTTCACACAGTGGTATAAGAAGGACTTCACTTAATTTTGTTATGCAGCAGAATCTGACAAGAAAGAAAGGAAAATGTTGCTGAAATTTCCAAAATCCCCNGTGGAAGTGAGCAAACCCGTGGCTGGAGACAGAGACAGTTTAACAGGCAATGCAAACCAAAGGAGGAATCCATTCCTCCCTTCCCGTGGGCTGGCAGGGTTCAGTTGCTCTCAGGAAAGCCGGGCCCCATCGTGTGGGAAGACAAACGCCCTCGCTGCCCTTCTCCTTCCGCAGCTTTACCCGCTGAGCACGATGCCAGGCTGGGACACACCTGGGCTCACCTGGGGTCACTGTGTCCCCTCCCGAGCCCTGTGCACCCCAGCCCCGCTGGTGGGCTGGCTGAGGAGCAGAAAAGGCCCTGGATCTGTGCGAGCCCTGCTCAGCAATAACCAAACCTTCCCCGTGCTTCCCACCCCGCGTCCAGCGCAAATCCAACCCACGGCGCTGCGCGAGCCTCTGAGGAGAAAATGGACCCTTCCAGGCAAAACCAGAGCCCAGACTCAGCTGGGATTTTCTGGATTTTTCCCATCGCAGCTCTCTCTCGCAGTTCCCAGCTGACTTCGGCACGCTGAGCTCCTGGTGTTACACAAGGGACAGTGAGCAAATGCAAGAGAGCTGATGATCTTTAATGAGGCATAATCTGTTCAGCAGTGAAAATGAACCAGCCAGATCTAAAATTTCAGCTTTAATCCTCTCTGGAACCAGGTTAGCCCAGCAAATTAATTCTGGTCCACTCTTGT
The DNA here is from genome assembly GCA_013397845.1 of Melanocharis versteri. Classification (NCBI taxonomy): domain Eukaryota; kingdom Metazoa; phylum Chordata; class Aves; order Passeriformes; family Melanocharitidae; genus Melanocharis; species Melanocharis versteri. The sequence goes on along the minus strand of VZTG01009144.1, from coordinate 262,763 downwards.
TTGTTCCCGTGGAGAATAAGTCACTTGTAAAGATCTGTATATATGAAAAGCTAAAAGAGGGCATTTCACACAGTGGTATAAGAAGGACTTCACTTAATTTTGTTATGCAGCAGAATCTGACAAGAAAGAAAGGAAAATGTTGCTGAAATTTCCAAAATCCCCAAAGTACTGACTAAATATCTGGGAATTTAAAGCAGATTATAGTCTGAGTGTGAAACTAATCACTCTGTTGTCAACTGCACACAGATTATAGAGATCTCAAGAGGAGATTCAAACCTGTGGTGGTGGCACAAGTTTTAATAAAGGGCTGAAGAGCACTGCTTAAGAGCAGAATTGATTTTTAAGACGTGGATTAAGCTGATATATCTTTATGACCCTATTCATATGCAAGTTGCAGTTGTGTTGATGAAGGCTTGGAAACGTAAGGTTTAAAGAGAGGTGTGATTTGCAGGGAGAAACATCTTTTATTAGATCACACAGGCAACCTTTCAAGCACTGCAGCTCCTCTTTAAATACTGAGTTCTTGCTGGTTCTTCTTAAATATTTCAGTGTATTGTGTTAACAGCACCAGCTGTTTCTCTGTCCATAACCTCCAATTTTCCTGTTGCATCTCTCCCCTTCCCTGTGCCAGCCACACACAAATCCACTCGTGGTTAAAGTGGAGAGAGTTTCCTCCTAAACAAACTGGTTTATCCATGAAAATTCACCCAGGTGCCACTGCCTTTATGGGAAACACCATCCGAAATCACCTTTTCTCTTCTTTAGACGCTTTGCGTGTTGAGATGCATTTTTAAATGCTGGTGCTGAAGTATTTAAATAAAAAATGTGGAGAGAGAAATATTGACTGACTTTTGGTCAATAATCACAGAGAAAAAGAACAATTCTGGTCAAGCAAACCAGAAAAAGCACCCATCCCTGAGCTCTCTCAGATCTCAGCTTCTTTTGGGATTATATTTCTGACAAGTAAAAGCAAGAGTATTTATGCAATTTGGCAATCTTGTAACGCAAGCAGCTGGGAAATCTGTGAGGCTACTGCTGATTTCACACACAGCTACCAAACTCGGCAGAGGATAAAAGGCAAGGAGTGTTAAAAGGCCCTGGATCTGTGCGAGGCCTCAGTGCAGACAGGATTTAGCCACCCTCAGTGCAGGCAGGATTGAGCCCTGTGGGCTCCAGGCTCGTTGCTGACACCCTGATGAAAAAACTGCTTTGCTATTTTAAAAAACACCATTTTTTGCCAAGTGTTTAATCCATTAGACTCTGATTTTCTCCTGATGGAGCTTAAAGTATTTAGAATTTTATTAAAGATAAGGCCCGTAAAGATAAAGTTTAAAGTTAATATTTGAATAATCATAGGAATTCCTTACTGGGCATTTCTACTACGCATGGCATTTGTATGTCACTGAAAATAACCAAATTGAACAATTTTAATCAAAGATTAGAAACAGGTGATGTAACACAAGCACAGGGAGCCAAATCTTGTCTTGGGTGACGATATTGAGGTTTAACTCAGTGCTCTTAAACCAAGTCAATGGGGATGCACTTGACGTTTTCAAACAACACTTTGAGCTTCAGTTTAATACCAATAAAGTCACTGGGATCAAAAGTGTTGAAGGAGAGGCTGAATATTGAGAACAGACCTTGCTACTTTGAGAAGAATTGCCCATTCATCTAAAATCAGTATAAAAACAGTGGGCCCAGTGGTAATTTCATTTGATTTGGATTAACTCTGGAATAACTCCACAGAAGTCAAGAGAGTGATATTAATACTAAAAAAGAGACAAGAGATGGGGATCACACTGAGCTGTGGTCTGCTTGAGATACTCTCCTGCCCTTCCATCTGTAAACAGGATAATCTGGGTTTTTTGTGAAGGAATTTACAATGTTTTAAATGTTTTGTGTGCCATTAAATATGAATATAATAATCATCAATATTAAACAATACTAGTCTTGCAGTCTGGGGCAGTTTTAAGCCATTTATGAGGGAAACAGGAACTTCTCCTTAGAAGAATTTTGAGAATTTAAGCAAATTATTTCTAGTTTAAAAGTTTGTGATTAAAAAAAAAAGTAAAATAATATTCTCTTGCCTTCAGATAACATCCCCATACTTTCATGCCATGAAAGCAATCTTCGATCAGTCAAACACACAAACGAGCAACAACTCCTGAATTGTGCACCTCATCTCACTGCTCATGCTTCCATCCAGAGGCTGCCAAGAGGCTGACAGCTTCATTTTTATCAGAATTTGATGATCATTTGCCCAGAACTGATGGCAGGAAGGGGGTGATTCGTTAGAGTGAGATAAACCCCCCTGGAGCACTCACCAAACAGAAGGAATTTGTGTTTGTTGAGATCCTCAGGACGTGGTGAGTTTATCTGAGGAGCAAAGACTGATTTGCCGATTTGCCTCGAGATTTAACAGCACCACAATCAAGGCAGTGGTGGAGTGAACTCAAGCCCTGATGTGAAAAAACATTAATCATTAGCAGGAATTATCTGTGGTGTGAATAATTCACGGATTCTCCGGATTTGGGCATTAAAAATAAGAACTCTTTGTCCCTCTCTGAGATTGTTCCTCTCTAAGATTGTTCTGTGTTCCTCCTTTATCCCCTCGAAGACTCAGAGCTCACTCAGGTGACTCTGCCATGACATCCCAGGAAAGCTGGCAGCAGGATTTGGGAACACAAAACCTCCCTGCTTGGAAGTGCTGCTCCACAGAGGATAAAGGCAAAGTCAGCACCCAAAAGGTCAGGAAGAAATTGCTCTGTTCAGTAGTGTGAAATTGTTGATGTATTTTATGATTACTGGAGTCCTCCAGAGCTAGAAAATGTAAGGAAAAAAAGTAAAATCTCTGGTAAATTCATATTCCAGAGCAATTTTTCATCTCTCTATAAAAATTTGGAATACTTTGCACAGCACATAAATATTTACTTGGTTCTAGAGTCAGCCTTGATTTGTATGCATAGAGTCCCTTAACAAAAGCAGAAAATTTACTCTCTGGGTAGTTCAATGGCAACCAAAACAATCTTTGAAACATTCTCAGATGCAGAAAAATACAGTTTCAATGCAGCTACGAAATGACTGCAATGAGCAGCAGGACTGGAAGCTTCAAAATTGTACTGCTCAGCCTCATTTCCTTTTCTCAGCACACACAGAGAATTCATAATTCATGCAGGAACCATTAGAGAAATAAATTTCATTTCAGAAGCTGTTTTTTATCACTGGCATTTTCATGGATAAACCAACTGATATTAAGGAAGAAAGTTGCACTTGTGAAGGTTGGATTCTACTATCAAAATATATCCAGATTCATGAGAACTCTAATGAGAAAGAAATTCTGTAGAGGTCTCATCTTTGGTAGTGATTTCTTCTGGAATTTTGGAGAAGTTTCATTCCAATCACACCGTTCCAGATTTCTCTTTTCCAGGCATTTAAAGCAAATATTTGAAATTGTGACTTCTCCGCTCTATTAAAACCCCTTCAAGTGTAACCTCTCTTTTAACTGATACACAACAAGAGGAAACAAGGATTTGTTTGGATGCCACTGAAGCATAAAGTTTGTGTTCCAAGCAAACATTTTGCTGCAAGGGAAACGTGTGTGTCGGAGGTCAGCTTCTCCAGAAACAATTTCCCTATTTCCTGCTTTCTGTCCTTAAGTGGAATTGCATTTATTCCATTAACCAGGGCAATCTGCAAATGGAGCAGGAATTACTTGCATTGCAGATCATGGGGCTGTTAATGCCACTCTTTCTGTCCAGGCTCAGTCCTGTGATTATTGAAGCACTGAGGATCCCACTGGTCCAGCTGCATAGTCAACACAATTTTTTATTTTTCCACTCTGTAGGATGGTGCAAAAGTTCCTGACTGGAAGAGGAAGGCACATCTCTGTGTGGAGAAGTAGAATTTTGTCTTGGTCGGGTCATTGCGAAGGGCAGAAAAATGCTAAAAATGAGTTGGGTTCTCAACTGCATCCCTGCCTTGGTCTGATTGCACTGACCCCAACAGACACATCTGTGTTCACTCCATCTGAGGCTCCAGCTTGTGGTTTAGAAGCAGAAATAAAATGGTCCCAATAGCCTTTTATTTCCAGCTGTGGGTTGTGCAAGCCAGCTCTGCGAGCACGCCGAGGAGCGGCACAATCCCTGGGGAATTCATCCAGGGATTCACTGCCTTTGCTGGACAGGGACTGATTTCCCATCCACTGTGAACGGCCCAGATGTTGTCCAGCTGCACAAGTTTGGAACCAGGCTGCCCTCACCCTTGTGATCATGTATTTCCCTGAGAGAACCACCTGCTCTCTGCTGTCTCCTCGCCGTGCTCTCTGTCTCCAGCGCTGCCCCGAAGGCTCCCCTCAGCCCGGTGTTATTGGGAGCCTTGGTTCGAAGGAGGATGGATGGTAATTCCGTCTCCTCTCCAAAACGGGTCAGGCAGGATCTGTTTTCCCTGATGGAACATCATAAGAGCCGCAGGGATGTCTTCCCAAAGCCACACCTGGGCTTTCTATCCTGCTTTTCCCACTTCCTCGGATTTGTGCACCCGCCTGATCCCACAGAGACACAAAATGAGAACCTGCACGATTTAGTCCCCACGGAACTCAACAACTCCAAAAAGGACACCCCAACATTGCCCCTTAGTTAACAAAATTCCAATCAGGTGAGCTGCTGAAGCTGAAATCACCCTGATTTTGTCTCTCCACAGGCTGATGACTGTCAAAAATCACTCCTGAGGAGCCTCCTCCTGTCAGAATTTATTTCACCCTCATCTGAAACAATGAGCTTGCAAGCCGAATTTCAGGGAATAAACTGTAAAGTCCAGCCAGCTCCCAAAGGGTAACTAAATGGATGAGAGTTGAGAAAGCATTTAGCAAGGGGGATTTTGGCAATACCTGAAATATAGCAGCTTGTTTGTGTTGCACTGCAGCCGCTGTTATTTCAATAAGTAATCTGCCCGCCTCTGAGGGCTGCAAGGAACATTCACATAAATATATTTATATATAAAACTGGGAAATAAAACTCACAGAAAAAACTCACAGAAAAAAATGCCCAAAGTGTTCACACTTTCTGCTGTTTTGAAAGATCTTTATTGTGTTCATCATTTTTACTGTGGAACTGAAGATAAACTGAGTCTTTTTGATTTTAGAAAGCAGGAGAAAAGTGAGGTGGCTGCTCAAATTCCTGAGCAGGATTCTGGGATGGTGAGCAGGGAACTGATCTTCACCCCAACCTGAATTCTGCAAGAAACTTTCTACAAGTTTATTGTGGGACCTGTGCAGCAGGAAAATCTGATCCCAGAAACAGCAGTGGGATTTCACCTCCAACTTCAGGGGAAACAACAGTCACAGGAGGGTTTGCATTCGGGAAAACTCCTTTTCACGTGACCCACGAGCAAAGTTTAATGCCTTGACTTAGGAAGTTTCTTTTTAAATCAGAACCTTAACAACCAGCACGTACAGAAACAAATTTTATTAAGGGCTCATCGAACAAAATATTAAAAATAAAGAAGAAAAGCCTTGAAATACTCAACTGGAAGTTTGAAAACCTCACTAGCAAAAGTTGCAGCTTCTGCCTCCTGCGTAATTCTGGGCTTCTTTTCCACCTCCCGCCCATCTGCCTCATCCCTGCAAACTGTCATCAGCCCTTTGGCCACAACTCAGGCTTTTAATGCCATTGTTGACAACGCCTCACCCATATTGATTGTGGCTTTTAATTAGCATGGAGTGCACGGGGAGGACTGAAATTAGTTTGTTGGGTTTCATTACACTGCCGGCATTGTGCGAGCCAAGTGTCAATAAATTACCATTCTTTTTATTAAACAACAACAACAACTCTCTTTATTATCCAAATTACAACAGGCTGCATCACTTGGTTGCAAAAGAGAACTCGCACATTAATAAAGGGATGGAACAGCAATCTCTCAGCAAGGTTGAATAGGAAAATGTTAATCATCCCATAAAGCTTTACTCTTGGCATGTTTTATTTCAGTCTCAGAATGAGCTTTTCACATTTGACCTTCTCTGCAGCAGAAGTTTAAAGAAGTGATAATGCCCTGTGACAGAGCAATCCATTGGTGAATAGTTCATTAAAATCCTGTAGGTATGTACTAATTAAAAGTAACACCGAATCGCTGTCTGTGGCTGCCTCGGATCCATTTCGGAACAAAACCCCTCGTCAGCCTCGGTGTTTTATGGAGATTTTTGCCCGCTGAAGTGGTGCCCAGATTCAGCTCCTGGCAAACACAAAGGTCCCATCATCAACTCGGGCATTCCAGTGGGAACTGAAAGACAGCTGGAAAATACCAGCCAGGAATTCCTGCTCCACGGGCTCCCTCCTCGCTCCCACCAGAACCCAGGTGAGCTCTGGCAGAGCCAGACTCTCTGGGAAGAGTGGAATTAAACCTCAAAGAAAAACCTCATAAAACCTTCCAGCAAGTCCCTCTTCACACATGTACTGATGTGTATTAACTGAATCCTTTGTGCGTGAATGAAAAATTTGGGTTTTTTCAGACCAGTTGTGGTCAATTCAAACCAGGACGCTACTACTGAATGCTGCCAGTGAAACAATCCTGCAGACTTCTGGTTTTCTGACTCTAAAAAACACCCTGGCCCCACAAAATCTGCAGCCAAAGTGATGCCATAAATACCTCCTGGGGGTCAGTGTCCATGAGATCCCTGTTTCCTGAGATTCAGAGTCCAATGGTGCCATTTCCTAGATAAACAAAACTCTTTGCTGGCGAAATAAACAGTATCCCATCTAATTCTCTTCATTATGAGCTCCATTTTTATTTAGAAGATGGTTCAAGGGTCAATATACTTTTGAAAATTAAATGTGCATGTTACTCGCTGCTAAAAAACCAAAGGTCAAATAACATTCACATATTTATATTACTCTGGGAAACATCTCTATTTGGAGTATCAGGATTGAAATATTACACCTCTAAATGAGTTTACATACTCCCTTTCTTTAAAGAACTGTGTCGAATTAATTGTGTTTCATGTAAACAACTTCTTAAAAATTAATTATAAACAAGGTGGAAGAGAAATGGAATTAACCAGCTCATTGAGAGAGGAATTGTCCCTGGAACAGGGCTTTCAGAAACCGAAAATGACACAACGGGCTAATAATGCCTGTTATAAATGAGTTTCCATTTTCTCAGTAACATATGATTAATCAACATAATTGCAAGTCATCCTGTGAGTAATGTAGAAATTTAATTTGTATAGGCTTGGTGATGAAGTCAGTGAAATGAGCCTTTCACCTTTATTCAAAGCCACTGCTTCAGACACGGGGTTCAATGGGATTGGCTCATCCTGGTCTCCCCTGGGGCACAGCAAAAATGCTACAAACAAATCTGGGAAAGTTCCTGGGACCTGCTCAAGAGGAGAACCTGGGGATGGCAGCAAATGCTTGGGAAGATGTGAAATACCAGGGGAGGCTGTGACTGGCATTTGATTGCTGGTCTAAAATGCACAAGTCCAAAATAAACACTGGTTTGGAGTAAATCAATAATTAGAAACTGAATCCTGAAAAAAATTATTTTATTTTCTTTTACTTCCTTCCCTTTCCTTTCCTTTCCTTTCCTTTCCTTTCCTTTCCTTTCCTTTCCTTTCCTTTCCTTTCCTTTTATTTCTCAAACCCATCACCCAGTAGCACATCCAGAAATCCATCTGTCTGGGGGCTGTGACCTTGGAGTGGGGTAGAATTGCACGTCCTAAACATCACCAGTGAGAAGAAGAATTATTAAAAACACACTTAAGGTATCATAAATGTTGTTACAGACATGCAGGAGTCGTAAGGCGTTTCCTGTAGTTTCACCAAAATTTTAAATCCATGTGGAAGACAGGACCACACCCGTAACTCCATGTGGAAGTTCAGTATTCAAAAGGAGATTCTGGAAAGAGCCTATTCTGTTTTCTTCTCAGAAATTATGGGTTACATAGAAATGTTATAAACAGGAGGCAAATGTTTATTCTGTAAATATCAATATCCAAACATAAATGCAGAAGCTAATCCCTCGTGTGGAGCTGCAGCTGTCAGAAATGAACATTTATGAGTGAAAGGTGAATTAATCTCCAAAAGCTGCATCATAAACCTGGGTGAGCTTTTCTCCCAGCCCGCTCTGATATTTAAAACCTGATTGAATTCAGTCTGGATGATTTTCTTCAGGAAAAGAAAGCCACTCTGGCAGGAGCAGGGACTGAGGGATCACAGGATCTCCTGAGATGGAAGGAACCCACAAGAATCACTGAAACTCAACTCAACCCTGCACAGGACAAAAAAATGCTGAAGTTTCTTTACCATTTTCGTTCTCTGAGGAAAATCAGTTTGGGGGAACACTGGGGGAAAGAGAGCAGAAAAAAAAACCCAAAGCAGAAATACTTCAGGGCAAAATAATTTCTTGAACAACAAAAGACAAATCCGTACATGATATTTTTCAAGCATTTCAAGCCTCTCTAGTGGGGAATGAGTTTTCCAAGCTCATCCAGCTGGGCAGGAGCAAGGCAGGAGCTGCATTTTCAGAAAGGCAGGGAGCAGAACCCACAAACTCGTGATCCAAACAACAGAACAAGTCCCACAGTGTCATCCTTAGAAAAGCAGAGATATCTCCTCTGTCATCACAAAACTTTATTAAATTGAGTGTACACCAACGTGCGTCAGGTGCAGATTTATAAAAAGACAACTGGCTCCCTGCAGATGGAGATAAATTCAACTATTAGGAAAAAATTAATTGTTTTCAGGTCCAGGCATAAAATCTGATAAAAGTTCAGGCTTTACAGATTTGGAATTAGTTGAGAAAACCCCTATAGGGCAGCCGTGCTGTTCACATCCAGAGAAAGAAAGTTAACTACTGGAATACACTCAGCAACATTAAAGCACTACCAGATCTGCTGTAATTAATCTTTCTTGTCATTTAATGAGGAAAACAAAGCTATATTAAAAGAAGTTTCATCAAAGTTCATGAATTGAAATGCTGTGCATTCTAAGCAGCCTGTGGTTTGAGATCTTTCTGTAATAAATAACAAGGAATGTGCTTGCACTTCTGGTGTTTGGGCCAGCATAATTGCTGCAAAAATAATTACCAGTAATTTTCCTCTTGCATTAGATCAGCCGATGAAGAGGAATAACAAGAAGCTTTTCTTCTCTTTGTAGTTCAACACACGCAAAACAATAGCATTGAAATTCAAATCAAACAGGCAGATACAGCCTCCCCCGGAGGAGCAGCTGATAACACAGGGCTTTGCTTTTTTATAGCTGCACTAATTGTTTATGGTAGACTGAAGTCCAGTGGGGCTGGGAAGGTACACAAATGTTTATTTCGAGCTCCTGCCTGCATTTTAATTTTATAGGGATCTCAGAACGGGCTGAGCAGACAGAAATTTTTGTCCTGGTTGGTTCCTTCTGAGGAGGCCTGGTGGAAAACAGAGCCACACTGCTGCAGTTTGACACTCAGCTGCCTTTGAGAGAGATAAAACCTTTCACGTTAAACTCCAGACCCACTGGCTCTCATATTCTTGTGCCATCTGCAGGGGAAATTAGCAAGGAAAATAATAAACCCAAAGTCCAAATACTCCTCTTGGCAGGGAGTTGGAGGAGGAAGGAGAGGGCACTGGGAGTGAGGAGAATTACCTGGATTCCAAAATCCACGAGCTTTCCAAGCTGGGATATCATGAAAAACCAGAAAAACCCTTTTGAATGAGCCTTCCATGGTCCCCATGACCCTTCTGGCTCCTGCTCTGAGTCAGGAGAGCTCAGGGAGCTGCTTCCCAGAGCATCCAGCTTCCCAGGGAGCTGCTCGGCAGAGGAAACACCTGATTTGAGGATTACTGGAAAAATCGGTGATGTCTTGAAAGGGAAACACTTCTTCAGACAGCATTTTGTACACAAAGGCTTCAGATTGGCATTTCAGGATGCCAGAATTGTCTTTGAATAGCTCAGAGCACCAACAAGGACAAATAAAACTCTTCTGGTGGGAAGCGAGTCCTGAGCTGAAGCTCAGGAGGAGCTTGGATGGAGGAAAGGTTTTGCAGTGATTTCAGCAAATGTCAGACTTGGAGGGTTCAGGTTCCAGCTCCTCACAGCTGGGAAGGACTGAGGTGAATCCACTTCCAAGCAGTTTTCCCAGGAGCACAACCACCTGGAAGCTGGAACAGGGAGATTGTTTTTACTACATTTATTTCTGTGGGCATCAGGAACAGGGAAAACACTGACAATTCTCTCCTGGAAGTCGTGCCAGTGCAGCACAGGGATCTTCCCTGACCTGCCTTTGGTCATGTTAATAATTCTGAGCTTACTGGGGACACACAATTTTCAGATTTGATTGGGATCCCCAAAACTTGGAGAATTGCTCTGTTGGCCCCAGGTGATGTGGGCAAGCAGCAAGGGCAGAGAAAAGGGGGTTGGATACTGGAATTTCCAATCTGCATCACAGGTTTTTGCGCAGTAAAGCGGCAATGATTTAATTGTCTCTTCAAATAACAACAACTTTTAGAAAAGCTGTCATTCCTGGGAATTGCCTGAGCACCTGAGTCCTCGTGTGAAGTGTTTCCCCGCTGCAGAGGGAAATACCGGATTTAGGAAAGTTGCTGATGGTTCAAAACCTCTCCTGTCAGATCTGCAGCCAGCAGTGTGTCCCAGCCATTTTGCCCCAGGCAAAGAACAGATTTTTATAGAAATGTTCTTCCTCATCCAAAATACAGAGAGGGGAAAAAAGCCCCAACCAATCCCGAAACGGATGGGAAAGCACAAATATTGGATAATTAGGAGTCAGAGGGCAAGAGGAAGCCAAAACAATTTCTCCCATTTCTATCAAGTGGATAACATCCACAGGGAACAAAGGAAGTAAAACAAAAGAAATGAAAAGTCATTTCAATGAATAGAAAGAAAAGCGGTATATATTATATCACATGTGAGTCATAGAAGCCACGATGATATACATGGAAAACGTATAAAACCTTGAATCTCACATTAAATACAGAAGAAGCCTTCAGAAATGTAACTTAAATTTATTTAATTGGCCTCCAACCTGCAGTTGGGTTTGCCAAGGACATGGTTCATGTTTATTTAGAAATGAAGGACGGAAAGATAAAAGTAGAGGTTTTGCTGTGGGTTTTTTCCCTCCAAATTTTTTAGAAGACTTAATGAGGACCCGGATTTTAAGTGAGCATTGAGGTTCACTTTTACACTTGGGGATTAAGCCTCCTTTTTTTTTTTTTTCTTTTCTTTTTTCTTTTTTGTGTTTTCAAACAAGTGAAAACGATCCAGGGAGCAGCTTTGCAATCACTGCCTGTTCTTTTCAATCCCACTGTTACCTGCAGATGTAGAGCTGGTCACTTGGGCTTGACTTACAGCTGCAATTACAGCATTTACCAAGCTGGATTGCATTTTTAAAGTGAAGATCCAACTCCAAATCTGGCCCTTCTCCTTCGATTCTTGCTCTGTTTTTACACAGAATTTCAAATTTCCTCATTAGCCACTTGGCCCATAAAGGGTTGGAGGTAGGAAAGGCTGGGTTAGTTGGCACCAGAGGATTGCAGAGTCCCAGCTGGCACAGAAAAAAAGGAAATTATGCCTGTGCACACCTAAGATTAACAATAAACTAAATCTCCCTTAAATACCTTCAGCCTTTGAGGAGCGGCAGGTCGAAATCTCCTCTCAGCAAGCAGCTCTGTCATTACTGGAAACCACACACTGCCCTGACTCTAATCCCTCAGAATCTGGGAATTATTCAGACTGTTACGCTTTTCAAACTGTTCCATGCGGAAGCGGAGCAAACCAAGTCACGCTGTGCTTGTAGAAACATCCACGTGCACGTGTGTTTTTCTTGAAACCTTCACAGCCTTTGGTTCAAATTAAACCAATTTTGACAAGAATTTGGAAGGCAGAAAGGTATTCTGGGGCTTTTTTCCTGACTTCATGCTAAACAGGCTGCCCAGCAGAGTCTTCAACAATAAGATGTCACAGAGGTACAGGGTAAAGGACAGGGAAAAGATGGCAGAAGTGTTTTTACCGTGAGAAACATCAGTCAAAATTTTGTGCGCAACAAAGTCCTCGACACTCACCCAGGAGATGCAGCTCCGACACCTCGGGAGCTTCTCTGGAAGCAGCACATTTTTCCTGGGAAAGCTCCACACCCCACTCTCCCCTCAGTGCCCTTCCAGTTCTCCTAAAGCTCTTGAGAGCAAAAAGAGACACCTGAGCACGTGGCACAGGCTGTGAATTTTGGGGGGTCACCAGAAGCCTCCCACTGGTCCCTGTGACCAGGCCTGCAGCCCTCAAACTTCACTTTATTTTGTTTTTAATCCCTTTCCCTGGGTTAAAAGCATCAAAAAAGGGGCACAACCAGCACCAATCCAGAGCATGGGTGGGAAAACCAAAGAGACAGTCAACGCTGGTGGTCACAATTAACCCAATTAACCCATTTAACCCATTCCAAACACGCTCATACTTCTCAATATATGGGAAAAGAACATTTCCAATCTCTTCAAGGAACCTAAAAATTATCACTGCTTCCCCAAGCTCTGCACAGCCAGAATTGCTGCGGACAGCAAAGACAAGAGACATTAATAACAATTACTGCTCAATTAGCTGCTGTCAAATCTGGCCACCAGGGTGTTTGCTGCTGGAGACAAACACAGGCATTTCTTCTATCCTACTGTGTATTTGAACTATTAACTTGACATTTACATTCATTTGTACCTTAATTTATTCATGTCTCTTCTTTTTCTTTTCGGTGGGTAGGACAGGCAGTCGTGCGGGAATTGCTTTCATTCGATGTGAAATTTCTCCCGTTTCTGAAGAGCCGGGAGGCTCACAGATAGACTGTGGATAATTCAACAAGAAACTCCAAAGAAACCCTTTGTCATTAAAGGTTTAGCTGCAGAAGGGTGTTTTCAAAGGAGCCTATTCATTAATATCTTCTCTTTTGTGTGAGTAACACTGCAAAGCCCTTAATGTTTAATTTCTTTACATCTAAGGGGTGTTGCTCATGGTGACAAAAGCTTCATTTGCACCGAGGCCCTGAGCTAGGCAAGATGGGGTCAGACTTAAGTAGAGCAAATCACTACCTTGCAAAACGAAGCAAGCTGATAGGAAATGGGGAGAAAATAACAGGCAGGCTTTTCGAAATGAATATGAGTTTAGTTTTTGATGCTGTGGTGGTCGTGGTTATATCTGAGTCCATAAAGGAACACAACTTCACGTGACTGTTCTGTGCCTCTTCTCCCCCCGAGAAACATTCAGGGTTTGGTTCGACTTTTTAAAAGATAATTGTTTTCTTTGACTTAATATTTGGAAAACTAAATCAGAGCTATCTCCTACCCTTGGAGCAAAAATGACCGAGATCTGTCATGACTGAGGTCTCAATGCATCATGGCTTGTGAAAATCTCTCTCTGACACAAAAAAAGGCTTTTTTATGTGAAAGAAATGTTTTGCCCACTCTTGGATTTTTTGAGCAAGGCAATATTTTGAAGAGAAAGCTCAAGTTCTGGGTATTTTATAGAAGCCAAATGCAAATATTGTCAATAACCCCACAGGTTCAGCGTGAGGTGGAGTCGCTACAAAACTTTCCCCTGAAAAAACACCACTGCCTGTGCCAAGTGCAAATTGTGGAAGAGCTGAGGAGCAGCAGCAAAGCCTTCAGCTGAGAGGATCAGGGACGGGCGTGGAAGTTGAAGATATTTTGGTGTCTTTTAAAATGCTTGAAACAGGAGACAACAGGAACCAAAGTCTATTTCCAGCATTGTTTTCTCCCACTGTGAGCGTAACCTGTCACAACACAGGTAACTCCCTCCCAGTTTGTGTCCAAAGGAGGATTTGGGAGTAGAATAAATAGTAAAGTAAAATAAATAGTAAAGTAAAATAGTCCTTCCAGTGGTACTAAAATAAACAAAGGCAAGGACAAGCAGCCAGAGGAATGAAATCTCAATTATCTGCTACCCCTAAATACTTCCTGCTAGCACAATTTGTAAGTTGACAAACTTAATTAGCTTCTTTACCAATATTTTCCAGATGTTCGGGTTTTTGTTGGACTCCTTCAGCCAGATGTTTTCCATATTTAATCATATGATCTGTGGCAAATATTCAGTCACCAACAGATCAGTAGGCTCTGAAAATTAAGCTCATCCAAGCAGGTACTGTACAGCCTAGTGCAATAATCTCCAGCAAATGTAATTGGGAACCGTGACAAAATCATACACACGAGACTATGGGAATAAATAACTGGGTAGTGGATCACTAAAAGAAGTAAAGAGTTAAATGGTGTCAGTGGCAAAAGCTCCCAGATGTTAATGTTGGCAGCTTTATAAAAAGAGTCACAGGCTTTACAATCTTTGGAGAGCAATAAAATATTTCCTTTTGAGACACTCAACACTTGAGGCAATAAATAAATAAAACAAATAAAATCTCCCCGTGGTGGTTGATGATGGGAGGAAGATTTGACAGTGAGAGAGAGGGAGGGAGAATTTAAGTGTCATTTTCTTCTTTTGATAAGCACAATAGATCCAAAAGGGCAGTTTCTGCTATTATTTTTTTATCTTTAAGACAACAGAAGTAGAAGAGGTGTCAGACAACTCATGACTATTTCCAAGTAACACCAAAAAGGCGTGAGCAGCTGCAGAAATAATTGCTGGCATGAATTCCAACTTCATTCCAGTAAAAGTCTCACTAATTAACATTTTAATCAACGTCAGGCAAAGATTAATTCACCATTAGCTGTGTTGCTGGCAGAAAACAGAGAGTGAAAAAACCAACGAAAATTGTGCTGGGTCTGTTTTGAAGTCACACACGAGCCTTAGGTCAGCATGGGGAGACATCCCAAACTAAAAGGAGCAAAATCAGAAGTGTCCAGGCATCAACAGGAATTTAAAGGGTTTTTTTCTCACCCCCGATCTTCATTGTGAGCATCTTTGAATTCCCCTACCTCTCCCAGCTCATGGTTTCAAGCACAGACCCCAAACTTGTGCTGGTCCAGGTGCATCAGGTATTGAGACACATCAAGTGTATTTAGGAAAAACCCAAATTGACTCCACAAAAATGAGCCCCTGGACCAAAACTCGTAAAGACCCTTGGAAAACACCACCGACCCATCACATCCAGAGCCATAAATAAAGTGAATAAAGTGATGGATTAGGGTCAGACTGCACCTGCTGGGTGATCATCACACCCTGAGCCTGTGCATCCCTTCTTCCTCTCTGCCTCCTTCTGGGCTGCAGAAGTTCCCTCAACCCCACACAACGAAGAGAAAAATGCAAACAGGACATCAGAGTTTCAAACACGGACAAAGATTTTTAAAAGCCTTTTGAATTCTTGTGAAGTTACAGCCTTACAAAGGTGATCATGAAAACGTTGTTGCAGGGTGTGGTGCTACATTTTATTCCGGGAGTTGGAGGGAGGGAAGAGAAGAAAGACACAAAAGGCAAATATTTCTTTTATTTGAAAAAGCCACATACAAAGAAATTCAAGGAAATTAAATGTTGAGCGAGCTACTGGAAAGGTCTCAATTTTCTTTTGAAAGGGCATCATCGTCTCCATCAAAATTGGTAGCAGTTCACAGAAAATGTTAAAAAATTGTATCATCTATCACAAATAAAATGTGCCACTTGCTGAAAGCATTGTCATTTTCCAAACAGACTGAACCCTTCCACCTCCTCTAGGTGAAAACAATTAACAAACCCGGAAGGCTAATGATATGCAAATTGCCTCCATGGAAGAGCAGCTCATTTGCAATTCTTGCTGAAAACACCTTTGTTAAAGAGATCTAGAAAACAAGGTCTTCCCCTTCTGTACAATCTTTGGAGAAACAGACCCTTTTCTTGTGCACATTAATATTCCTCCTACTATCTCTGGAGCGAAGCCACTGCAGAGCTGCTCACGGAGTGATTGAATGACTGTTTCAATTAAAAATATAATCTCCACCCTCTTGAATATAGAGTTTCTCAAGGGACCTTCAAACATGATGGTCAAACCACTCTGCCAAGTGAAATCACGCCCCACACCAGAGCAAGTTTGGAAGCATCAGGTTAAAGAGCTGCACAGAAAAACTTTTAGCAACAAGTTACAGGGGCATGTAAGTGGCAGATAGGCTCTGGAGAAAATAAAAATGTTTAAATGGAGGCCATTTGGTGGCAGCTACAGCCTAAAAAGCATCTTTTAATACCATCTGCGCCGCCTGCTAAAATCTGCATTGTGTTACACTCCTGAAATGGAAGCCACGAATAACTCTGGGGAGCAGATCAGAAATGCATTTTGCTGTGGCAGAAACCTGCACTCAGCAACTCTTCCCAAAAGGGTGGCTAAAACTGAAATCTGATTTTTTATCTGCAGCGCCCTCACTCTGTGCCTCCCTCTATCACCATTTCTGAGTGCCCTGAGAGTCATATTTAGGTAGGAAAGAACAGGAACAAGAGCTGGTTAATTTGTCCTTGTCTCCTTCACTTCAAGCACTGCAGGACATGGATCCAAGTGATCATTTTTTTCCTGTGTGTGCCCCAAAACAAAAGGGAAGAAAGAAGCACAGACTCCAGAACAGCGTGAAGCGTCCTGGCTTAGCTTATCTGTGTACGAGTTTCTTCAATCTTTTATACAATTATCTGAAACCCTAGTTCTGTAGTACACAAAACTGAAAAACTGGAATCCCGTGGGCTCCACCTGTATCAAATAACCCTGATGGCCACAGGTGTGAACTAGGAAATGTAAAATTTAAGACAGAAATTCAGCTTGGATGCATTTTCTAGGAAAGACAGCAAAGGAATCCTCCCAGAACAGCATCACTGAACCCTAGCAAGGTCCAATCCGTAGGGAATTCCCAGCAGCTTCCTCTGTTTGCCTTAGAAACTGCTCCTATGTGCATGGAAATTGGGATTTTGTGCGTGTGTCATCCGTGTCCTGCTTCTCTGAGTGTCCCAGTCCTGGGAAGGACACCCTGGGATGCTCTGGGTGATTCAGCTCTGCCAGGAACCGGTGCCTCGGCTTTTTTATTCAGCTGTCTGCGGCTCGTGAAACATTTGGGGAATATCGAGGCATTACGGGAGTTTAAAGCCCGTTTTTCCATCCTGCTGGTGCCATCTGCTGCTGGATTTCGGCTCTAACAGAGGGTGGATTTAGAGGAGGAGCTGGGGGGTCCTGTCTGCTCCGAGCACAGGGTAAATAAAGGCCCTCCTGTGTAATTTTGAGCACTCACACAGAGCTGCAGCACAAATTGACAATTGCAGCACCCACAGAAAGCCAAGCACCCCCTGGGACAGACCCTGAAACGCTGCTCAGGGCAGAGGAACGCAGTAAAAGTCTTCCAGGTGGGAAAATACCAGGCCAGAAAATCAACCCTGATGGGATATTTGTGTGTAGAGCAGCCCTGTAAGGCCCCGTCTTCCCTCACACGCCCTGCCCTTTTCTTTGTGGTCCTAATCTGTTAAAAATCTGTGTTTTGAGCGCTCCATTTTTTCACAGCCAGCCAGGAGGATGGGTTTTCCATGGCTCAGGTCAGCTGGGCGTTGCTGAGGTTCAGCTGCTGGGCTCTGGCCCGGGACAGTGAGGGGTCAGTGCTGGGGCCCAGGACTGGAGACAGGCTTTGTGTCATCCCATCTGAGGCTGAGCAAAAGGCACAAAATCCATGAATCAAGGCTCAGGCAGCCCCAGGGACGCCTCCCCCTGCTCCCCAGCACTTGCAGCATCAGCCAGGACTTCCCTGCAGCCTTGTCCTCCCACCTGCCCGTGCTCCTCATCTCACAGGTCTCGGGGAGGGCAGCTGTCAGGATATCAGGGAATTTCTGTCCTGGCTGCCCCATGGCTTTTACAGCACCCAGAGAAGAGCACAATCCTTCCCGTAATGTGCTGGAGGGGAAAAGAATTGCATTTACCACATAAATGCCACCTATTATTGTCTGGAGAGCCAAACAGGGCCTTTGGTGGATCTGTTCTGTGAGGCAGGAGCACAAGAAGGCTGGTGGCATCAAACCAGAATTATTTCACCCTTGTGCCTCTTAAATGTGCAGCCTGTCTTTGGGTGTTTTGGATGGAGCACAGCGCAGAGAACCAGGTGGGGCTTTGGTTGTTTTATGAACAGGATTATTTAACGTGGCTGCTTAAAATAGCAGGGAACTAGGTTAGACCTATTGGGCTGGAAGAATTTACATCTCAGATAGAACTCGAAATGGCTTTATAAGCTTTCTTCCTGAATGTAAACATTCCCGTTTGCTTTCAGTCCTCCAAGCTGTAATAACCTTTCCTTGGATAAATAGAAACGTGCCACCCTCCAAGAAACACAATTCCTGAGAGCAAAAGATGAAGATCTGTCTGGCAGGGAGGTGCAGACAGAAAAGGATGCTTTGCTCCAGGACTTTTCTAGGCTGAGACAAGCAGGAGAACAGGCAGTGCCCTAACCCAGCTGAAATTCCCAATCTGCTTCATTTTGGATTGGGTTCAGCAATCTCCACCTTCTGCCCTCAACCCTTGGCTGTTCATCCCACCAGCAAAGAGACACCGAGGCTCTGGTGCCACAACAGCCAATCCTTGTATCCAATACATTTAAATAATCTTGCTTTGCCTGGGGCTCTGCAGCAGACAACAAGCAAGTGGAATTGGAAGAGCCAAAATAAATTATCTGCTGTTGACAAAGCCACCCACCACGGGCAAGTTCAGGTGAGCTGAACGATGCTGAGAACTAAACATCAGAAGTTGAGGCTGCTCAGATTAATTTCAGAGCTACAAAACAGAACAGCTTCTGAACAAAATCCCGGTTTCCAGCAGCAGGTTTGCAGCTGATGCACCCTCTAGTGGCACGCAGCCTTTGCTTTTCCTCGAGTAGAAAACCAGGTGGGAGCTTTTCCCCTTCCCCACAAACCCCCCTGGGGATCAGGGTGACACCGTTCCACAAGGAACGTTCCCCATGTGCTGGAGTTCACATATTAATTTTGTTGTACTGCTCCAGATTAGTTTTTCTCAAGGATAGCTGCAAAAATCCAAGCAGCGAAAGGCTCAAATAAAAAAAAACAATGAAAAAATGTTGCTTTGCTGCGCTGTAGCTATTCCAGACCAATATTAAGGAGCCTTTTAACTGAGTTGTGCAACGTATTAAACTTGATCTCATTTTCAGATCTCCTGAACTATGCAAGAGCTGCATTTATTGCTCTGTAACAGCACAGTCAGGTGCTGAAGCGAAGGCAACATCCCAGCCAGCTCATTTAGTGAGGGCAAACCCCAAACTCGCAGCCAGAGCTCCTCTTCCTCCCCATCTGACCTAAATCTGTGCACTGTGGCACTCTCTGAGCACGTCATGCTTGTTTGAAGAACAACATCGTTGGGTTTAGCAGTCAGTGAGAGCCTGACGTATTCAGCACCAGCAGCATTCCTCTGCAAATGAATATCCCAAACCTCCAGGCTGACACTAATGTTTGCAGCATCCTACCCCTTCTGTGAATTTAAGGCTTCAGCTGCCACTTGGGGTATTTTTTCCTCCATTTCTATCTTGTCTGTACCATCTCCCATACAAGAATGCTTATAAATGATTTTCTAATTCAAGACTATGAATTTTTTTTTTTTGCTTGTTTTAGGCTTCATACATCGATCCCAGAAAAACAGGCTTTGCAGGGATGGGGAAAGAGCTATTTTTGAAGGGAAAGCAGTAGATTTGGGGTGACCTAATTGTGCCCTTCCAGTACTTGAAGGGAGCTGACAAGAAAGAGGGAGAGAGACTCTTTACAAGAGCCTGGAGTGGCAGGACAAGGGGGGATGGCTTCACACTGAGACAGAATAGGATTAGATGTGATACTGGAAAAAAATTCAGCCCTGTGAGGGTGATGAGGCCCCAGCACAGGTTTTCCAGAGAAGCTGTGGCTGCCCCTGGATCCCTGGAAGTGTCCAAGGCCAGGTTGGACAGGGCTTGGAGCAGCCTGGGACAGTGGAAGGCGTCCCTGCCCATGGCAGGGAATGGAATGAGATGACCTTCAGGGTCCCTTCCAACCCAAACCATTCCACGATTCCCACAGCCTGTGTTGTGACCCCTTGAAAAAATCTAAACCCCTGAAATTCTGAGGGTGCAGTTATTTCCGGGCAGCCTCTCGAGAAAGATTTCTATGGTGGCATCTTTATATATCAGGGAGGAAATTTGTAACCTCAGCCTCCAGCTTGCTGTGGGGACATGGCACAGACCCTCTGCTCAGCATGAAGCTACCAGGGCTCCCCAGGGAGAAAGGACAGGTACAGATCTGAACTGCTCCAGGATTTGGAGAAGGAAGAAGACAATATTTTTCATCTGTCAGCACTTCTTAAGTTTCGCTGTCACATCCCCGCGCTGGTTGCTCTTTCCGAGGCAGATCTTATCTCCCAAACCACATTGCTCTCACTCGGGAGAAAGTCATAAAGCGCCTGGCGTAGGAGACGTGCGTTGAGGCTGGAAACCCAAATCACTCGGGTTATCCAGGCTGCAGGACGCTGAGAGATTCCAGAGGGGAGAACTGTCCTGTGCTCAGAACCCCAGAGGGGAGAACTGTCCTGTGCTCAGAACCCCGGAGCTGCAAACTGCAGCCTCCGTTTGCTCAGAGCATCTCAACGTGAGGCAGTGACGAGGCATCTGACAAGGAGGCAGTCGGCCTCCGAGGAGTGCAGAACCAGGACATAATGAGTTTTAAAGCTCCGACCACAAACTCTGAGTTATGCTCCACCTGCATTTCATAAACAGGATTATGCTGGACTTGCCTATTTTGAAATATGACCGCTTCTCGTATGGCTGGGCCGCCCCAGCTCTGCCTCAGGCCTTGGATGTCTGCCCTCATGGGCTCTCGCTGGTTTGTTCCACCTTCATCGTGCACTCATGTACGAGAGGGATCATTAGGTTTCTTGTGAGCCTTCCCTCCTCTGTGCAATGACTTTCACAGAGGTTTCTGAGCTTCCCCTCTGCTGTGCAATGACTTTCACAGAGGTTTCGAACAGAGGCTTTTCCCAGAATCAGTTTCTCCTCTGGGTTTGGGTAAAAAGAATTGAGAAGGCAACATCCTTCTCGTTTGAGGGGGATTTTATTCCAGGACGTCTCCTGGAAGGAAACGTCCTGAAATAAAAAGGAAATTTGAAGGAAACCTTTCCCATCTAGAACAAGGATGTATTTCGCACCCCTTTTTTTTTTTGGATCTGGGCACCATTTTGCCAAGTCACATTATGGGACCGAAATGGCCCGTGAAATGCTTGCTAATTGCTGCAAGATTTAAAAAGGAAAAGAACAGACCTGTTCAGCAGGGTTCCCCTGCAGCACTTCTGCTCAGAAGGGCACGGTGGAGGAGCAACAATGCAAAACGTGCCCTGCTCACTGAACACCGAATTACTGGGATCACTTTCTAACAGCGAATGAAAAATATGTAAAGGTAATTATGAGGTTTTTTCATTGTTTTCAATAAATCTAAGCCTCTAATTACCCACAGTTTTTATGGGAGGGTTTAGATGAAGCGTGTTAGCTCTCTCTTTCCTCAGGGTTCGACAGTTGCAGGGCTTGTTTCAGTAATCCCAGATTATTCTCTCAATTTGCCTGCCCCCTTGCTCATGAACCTGTTTGCATTCAGAAATTTGTTTAAAGAAGTTTGCAGCAGTTACATGACACGATGCCACTGATACAGAAATTGCTGGAGCCTGTTTCAGTCTGTCAGCTTGACAACAGAACAGAAAATGGTGTTTTCAGAAGGAACTGTCTAGGATAGTACAATTTTAGTGTTTTTTTTTAACACACTCCACTCGAATTTCCAGCCATTTCAAGCAGCAGTTTGGTATCCAGTTGATTTCTGCGTTAGTAAACAAATCAGTAATTCCATTCAGGGTGGGTTTAAGGCAGATCCTGAGAGTGGACACCCTAAACTCCCTTAATGGACACAGCTCCATCGGAAACTGGTATTGTAGACGAATTTTTCGGCCAAAAGAGAAAAGAGTCCAAACCCAGGGTTGTCAGATGACGGTTCACAGAACCACTGAGGTCAAAAAAAACTTCCCAGACCATCGAGTCCAATCTTGGCACCCAGCCCACATCCAGGCCTTCCTTGGACACCTCCAGGGATGGAACCATCCCCATTCCTCTTGGATGAACAACTGTGAGAGGGCACAGATGGACTGAGGGACAGCAGCCCAGTGTCCAGAACTGTGTGGACTCCAGGAAATCCAGACCACCTGGTCTTGAGACCACATAAAATATGTAAAATCCATGAGTTATAAGCAAGGCCGATAAAAGGCTTAGAGTGGCTACTGGGCTGCTCCTCCAGATCAAACACAAACTGTGTGTCACGGATTAAGTTCTAACCAGAATAAACCAGTAATCAGATTTTCAGAGATAGGGATCTATTTTATATGGTACTAAGCATTCTGGCCTTGATTAAGCAGATTATTTCTGAACAACTTTAAATCAATTGGAACAGTTCCTGGATGAGCCAAAACCTCATTTATGTGGAACGGGGAGATTATTCCAATTGCATCAGCTGGTTTAATAAAAAACCCCATTGGCTTTACCTACCAGCCCTGCCTTGCTGTGTCCTCAACATCATGGCTCTGTTGCTGCTGCCACCGAGACACACTGAGGCATTTTATCTGCAGTCATACGGGGCTAATTAAGTGACTCATTGACAATTAACACCCATCATTTGGGTGAATGCACCTACGTAATCCTGGGGTTTGAGCTGTTGGAGGGACGGGGGTGAGGGGACAGAGTAAAGAGTTGGTTCTTGCTGGAAATGTCCTGGTTCTCCTTCACTTTGGGACTCCTGGTCCCTGCCCCCGAAAAAACCTATAAAAAACCAACAAATGTCTCATCTCCTTCTAATCCTGGTCCATGCAAAGGATGCTGGAATCCTGCAGCTCTCGGGGATGCTGATCCCAATGGATGCCCCTCCCACCCACATGAATACGACTCTGATTTTCCTGCATTTTCAGTTTACCCAGGAAATTCACCAAAAGAAAAAAATCACCTCTGCTCCCCCCTCTCAGAGGTTATTAAGGCTGCAAAGTCAAGCACTCAGAGTAAGGAAAAAAGAGTTTTAGGGCTTCTGTGAGCATTTTGAGCTGCTCTGGCTGTACAGATAGCACAGCTGCCTTATTGACACCCAGCACAGAACTGCTCTGGGGCTTCAGCAGGGCTGAACATCAAAGCAAGGAGTGGCCTCTGAGATCTCTGCTTCATTTGCTGCAGTTGGGGAAGCTCTGTAATGGATGGGACAAAATGTTAAAGAGGGAACAGCTTTGTGGGTAAAAGCACTTGGATATTGTCCTGGAAAACTGATTGTACCCAGTGATTCCCTCTGAGCAAAGCAATTCACTTAAACCAAACTTTTTCCAAGTGATCACCAATTATATTGCTCATTTTCAGGGACACAACACACAGTCTGCGTGCTAATTTGAGGAGGTGCCAGGCACTGACAGAGATAAAATCAGCAGCAATTGCATCGACAAAATGGTTCCTTGTAGCCCAGAGATACAGAGGAGCTATTGCTTTCAGGAGATAGATAGTTTCACATGTCCTCAAAGCTCTGGATGAGAGAAGAGGGGGTGACAGAATCAAATACCTCACCAGATCAATGTTTTAGAGTTTATGTTTTCCTTCTTCAATGAAGAAAAACGATGGTGCTTATAATGAGTGGGAATCATTGTTACATTGATCTCCACAGGAAGAAAAAGAGTGCAAAACTCAAATATGGGGACACTGCACCAGTTTCTGCAAAGTTTGGCAAATGCTTCGTAATTTTAAATAGTTAAGAAATAATTGTTAAATAACTTCAAAGGCAAGAAACAAAAATCAGCAAATTTACTATTTTTCACAACCTCAAGCCCATATGGTTTTGTTCACCAAATTATGACAAAAATGTGCGTTCCTGCTTGGATATGTCTGTCCTTAGAAGGGAAATCCTTCATATCAAAACACTCAGGACTCAGAGAAATCCAAGTGCCATCCCCCAAAGTGTTCATTCCACTCTGGAGCAGTCTGGGCTGGCTGAAGAACTGGCAGCTGATTGTGCTTGGAACAAGGTCACGAAAGGACCTTCTCCCTGCATTTAGTGAATTCATTCCCGTGGATTCCTTGCTTTGCTTGTTCTGATCCGATTCAAGTCACTGCAGCCACATTAAAAAGGGCTTATTGGGTTTGGCAAGGGTGATTGTTAAAAGTTTTCCAATCACATTTTACTTAATTCAACTTATTTTAAGTTTGCATTTACGTTTTGTTCAGGGTTTGAAGTCCTGGAAATTTTTCAAAGAACACTTCGAAGTTATCACCATTTTTATTCCTGCTAGTATTGATCAGCCTCAGGGGAAATAACAAGCCCTTCTCTTGTGCAGAACTGTAAATGCAAAATAGCTTTCTGTTGAAATACATAAACCTTTGTGTCTCCCTATGATCTGAGAATTATTAGAGGGGGTGTATCCTTTAATAACTTTGAAAAATGAACAGACTTATAACAGCTGGGAAAGGTTTTAACATACATCTGTTAAGGGAAATTTGCAGGAATTCATGATTCACATCTGAATTTAGAGGCTGGATGAGATTAAATATTTTCTACCAATACATCTTCATATTGAGACATTTTGGATTCTGGCTTTTGAGCAAATGCTAGGCTGTCATATATAATCTAAATGTTTTTATTGGCAAACGAAAGGAAATTGTGAAATTGCTTTTCATAACCCTTGTTTTAATTAGGTTTCCACTTTCTCATTATTATAATAGACAGTCCCCTAAGACTTTAAAATGGGTATTTGTTTTCTTCACCCTCGGACTCTATGCAATCCCATCCCATTTATTACTTCAAGTCACGTGGTAGAAGCCAGAGTGCAGCCAAACCCGGGCTGGCAGAACCAGGCTCCATCTCCAGGTGAGGGTAAACCCGATGGAAGCTGCAATCCCTCTGTGCAGACCTGGAAGTACCTCCCAATTTACAGCCAAATTCTGCCCTAACTGTAAAAGCCACACCAAAAAATTGAATTCATACCTGCAGGGTGGATACCTGAGGTCATCAAAGAAGCCCCTTTCTTTTTGCAGAGCTGTGTGGAAGTGGGTTTGATGTGCTCCCAGATCCATGATTCCAGCAGAGCCAGGGATGGGGGGCAGAGCTGCAAGGCTGGGAAGGGCATTGGCACGATGGCTGAAGTGCCCCTCTCGCTTTGTTTGCCTCCAGCCCTTCCTGATCCTCAGCATCCTCACAGCCCTGGTGCTCAGGGGCTGCCTGGTGGAGCCAGAGCCAAAGTGAAGAGCCACGACAGTGATGGGAAGAGAAATGAGCTGGAAAGAAGAAAACACTTCAAGAGGGAATTGTAAATAAAGGATGTAAACAATTGTAAACAAGTAAGGATGAAATGGACCATCTTAGGGACAAACCTAATGATGTACTGCAGATTACAGAACTGCTCTGAGAAGCTTTTTGCTGATGTTAGCTGGTGATTCTCCTCCTTCCCTCCTTATTCCTGCAGGGAGAGTCGAGAATCACTGGAACTTGCACATTCCCTGGATTTATGGCCCCAGGAGCAACCAACCCACAGTGCCTTCTCTGCTGGCTCAGAGCAATGATGCAGAGCTCCCCGTGGGCCAGAGACACACACAGGCTCTAACCTTGGCTGAACTTTTCCCCCATCAGTCTTGATAATTGATGGACCCCAACGAGAAATGACGGCAGTTTAATAACGCTCGATGGTTTCTGGGTGACTGCTGGTGTGTGACTAAAGCAACATTTAGGTTAGGCATTACCCAACACTTCTCAACAGGGGCCACGGGGGGAAAGAAAAGCAGGAAATGGGAAGAAAGGCCCCAAAAATTGGAAAATAATTCTTATTTTGAGATTCTTCCATAGGAACATGGCATTTTCTGATCTGCTGGTGTGGCTGAGGATGGGTTTTGGAGGTGTTCCTCAGGTATGAAATCATTGATTAAAACCTGCATAAATCAGCAAAGCAATTTAGCATCTGTTTCCCAGGTACAGCAGGACCTCAATCTTCTTGCCTCATTTTCTGCTGACATGAGAGCAAAAGTAGATCCAACAATAATCATGGAAAATCTTAAGGAAGTGGATTTATTAAGATCCATTCTGCTGGGGACCTGTTTGTAATATCTTGCAGGACCGGTGCTCAATCATGTGAAATACCCACCCACACCCCCCCAAAGCCTCAAAAATACCTGAGCAAAATGGATTATGTTACTTTTTACCTTTGCACTGCCATTACTCACATCTGCCACGTGTAGATGCCCACAATGCACTGAGAAATTTCTAAGAGATCACAGAATCGCTGAAGTTGGAAAAGAGCTCTGAGATCATCGAGTCCAAGCTGAGCCCCATCCCCACCTTGTCCCCAGCCCAGAGCACTGAGTGCCACCTCCAGCCCTTCCTTGGGCACCTCCAGGGATGAGCACTCCAAACCTCCCTGGGCAGTTCCAAGGCCTGAGCAGCCTTTCCATGGGGAAATTCCTGCTGCTGTCCAAGCTGAGCCTCCCCTGGGCCAGCCTGAGGCCGTTCCCTCTCATCCTGGATGCCCATCTGGCTGCCCCCTCCTGTCAGGGAGTTGTGCAGAGCCAGAAGTTCCCCCTGAGCCTCCTTTTCTCCAGGCTGAGCCCCTTCCCCAGCTCCCTCAGCCTCTCCTGATGCTCCAGCCCCTTCCCAGCTCCGTTCCCTTCCCTGGACACGCTCCAGCCCCTCAGTGTCCCTCCTGAAGTGAAGGGCCCAGAACTGGACACAGCCCTCGAGGTGTGACCTCAATGAGATGCTCCCTACAGAGGCAAAATTCCATCTTACCAGAAATGTGCTGCTCCCAAAAGGGAATAATAAAGAAACCACAGCTTTGAAGAAAATAGCGCTGAATATTTCACCCCAAATACACGAAGTTTTTATCTTTTCAGCTGAAGAAAAATCACCAATGATCAAGAGTTTTTAAGGACCATCGACATGCAGATGATGAGTTCTGCTAACCAGCAGCATAAACCTACATGGTTTCAAGAAACTCACTGCAAAAGTTCAGTCTTCTTCTGTTTTTTATAGCTCTATAATGCACATTTGGTCCAGAAAGTTGGTAGGACAACTGATGTTGTGAATTCTAAAATACTCAGCTCACAACACCAGAAAATACCTTTGGTTACAGAGAGCAGAAGCACTTATCTCATAAGAACAGAGCAGATACAACAAGCTCCCTGATTTCCTGCAACACTGAAAAATGTTTTTCTCCTCTCAACTTGAAAAAACACGTCTTCATGGAAAGCGAAGTGTGGGATCATAAGGAATGTCTGAAGCTCTCACAACCAATACATTACCATGAGCTCTGGTGAAGGGAGTGATGGAATAGGATGATCCTCGTGGCCAAACGTTCAGGAGCTCAGCATCCAAAACATTGAGTTGCTTTAAAAATCAGCCTGCTCCTTCTGGACTCTAGCTGGGAGCTAATTTCCTTGGAAAATCTGGCTGTAATCATGCACAAACAATGTTCTCCTAATAAAAGAGCCACTGTTGGCTGCGTGTTTAATTTATGTGAATTTAATCCTCCATGATAATGCAGTGGGTCTTGCTGAGAACTGCTGCCCATATGTAGAGAACAAATTCCCATTAACCACAGCAACACAAGTGCCTGACTCGGCCAAACCATGGAGCCAAAATCTGGGACTTACTAACGTATCAATATGGAAGGCATATGTTCTTTGGGATATAAATTATGATGCTTTTCATCATATTCCTTGTGCAGTCCAGTTTATGGAGTCAAGCAGCTTAGCAGAGCTTGTTTGGACGGATGGAAAAAGCATGAATCACGGGAGGAATTCCCAGAGCTCTGCTTTGATAGGCACCTGCTCACTCTGGGCAATGTGGGTTCATAGAACTCAGTTAATAGCCAGGATGAGCAAACCTTTCCTCCTGTGTCCCATCTGGAAACACAGGTGCCACAACTTGTCTGTCACAGGCTCGCTGTCTTTATTACACTCAATTTAACCAGAGAAATCAGAGCTTCTGGAAAATAGCTGTTATAAAAACACTTGTGTACATTTCACTAAGCAATTATGAGCCTGCCTTACATTGTTTCAGTGGTTGTGGCGAACGTTTCTCAGGCAAAGCAATTAAATAAATTAATGGTTTAAAAGACACAGGTGCCATGCCTTGATTTTTAAAATTCCTTCTTTAGGATTCTGAATATGCTGGGACAGCAGATTCACTGCATGGTGCTGTGAATGTTGCTCATCTCCAGGGAATTTCTAACACCGCTTCCTTTACCCAGCATTGCTTCTCCAACCTGAAATCCTAAAAGCCATTCCTCCCAAAAAGCTGTTAATTCTGAGGCACTGCAGAGACCATCTGCAATCCCCATTACCTCAGCTGAGCAGGGTCATCACAGGGATAAACACATTCCATGTCACATTTAGGATTTCAGAAAAACAGCAGTGCAGAGCTTTGGTTTGCTTTTCACTTGAACAGAAAAACAAAATTAATGCCGTGGGTGCTGCCCATTCCTCTTTGCTTAGAATGTGGGAGTTACAGTTTTCCCAGCCCAACACTGTGGACCTCATGCTCATTGGGCAGGATTTGCAACATAAAATTGAAAGATTGGTTGGGCAGCCCAGAACTCTGGCCTGCATTCAACAGGGATGTATCTATCAAAGTTCTGCTCGTTGGAAAGCACAAGGAGACAAAAATAGCGATTTTCCAGTGTTTTTCCTGCAGGTGTGCAGTGCTGTTTGGGCTGAGCCTGGATGGGAAATGAGGCAGTGCTGTCTGTGCTCTCCTCGCTGCAGGCACCACGGCGGGAGGGTTTGCAGTTCATCCTCCAGAGCTGAAAACGTGGGGCAGCTCGGAGCAGAGATCCAGATCTAGGCCTGGATGCAACACATTTTTGCTAACAGGGCATTCACAGGGACTTTTAATCCAGAAACTTCCTGTGCCTCAGCCCGTGGCTCTGTCTGTGTGCTGATGGGGCCTGCTGAGAGCGGAGCTGTGGCTGCGCACGCGGAGCTGCGTGCTGTGGATTCAGCACCTCGCATCTCTGCTGCTTTGGGCAGCTCTGTGCGACTCCCAGCTTCCTTCTGGAACACTGACACGTCTCCTCACCCCGTCCAAAATGAGCATTTCTCATCGGAGATTCAATGAGCTTTTCAGTTTCCCTGGTAGAGCAGAGAGGAGTAGCCTCCCATCCATGAAAACACCCGTGTGTCCCATCCACCTTCGGCACCGTGGCTGAGGTAGGAAACATCCTGAGCACAACAGGGTTAAAACCAATCTGACAAACGAGGCAGAGCGTGGAAAATATGAAGAGAGCTCTCTGGTAGCACATCTGAACCCAGCACAGCTCCCATCTGCAATCACTTAGAGGTGCCCCAGTAAAGCACAGCCCGGAATGCCTGGCTAATAAAGTGTCAGCAGCAGGGGGATTACGAGGGAGATTTACAAGAGTGCATGAGTTGAGTTGCTGCTGGAGACATCCGATACACTCCGTGTTTGATTCCAGGCTTTGGGAAGGCAATGAAATAAGCCCTGGGACTTGTGTTGAGAAGCATTTTGAAGTGCTCGCCTCTGCCCCGCGTACCTGCAGGAGTCCTGGCAGCGCTGCCTGCGGCACCTCGCCTGCCACACGGGCCTGGTGCTGCTCACATTCCCCTTTGAAACAGCAGCACGGAGAGAAAAACCTCTCCCCTGGCTGCCAGGATGACAGTCCTAGAGGAAGACCCGGGGTTAATGACCTGATGTGACATGCAGCTTTCTCCTTGTCCCACTCCCGCCTTCAAAACTCGTGTGCAATGATGTAAAACCCACCGAGTTTGGGCCAAAAGTTGCCAGAGCTACAGGGAGGTAAAATCTGAAAATTGTTCACAGGCTTTTCTCTAAATTTTAAGGAACGGTCTTAAATAGGCATGGGATAAGTATTTAAATCTAAATTAGATGAAGCATGAGTAAACACACTGTGGTGAACACATCGACCTGGAAAGCTTGATTAGAGGAACAAACGCTGCTTTTTCAATCTCTGAGTGATGAACTTACCAGCTCCACTTTCAAATGTGTTTTCCTTTTATGAAGTGGACTTTCCAGGAGGCAATTAGAGTGATTTGGGCAAAAACAAAGAGCGAAATATTTTCCCTTCATTGTCTAAAGCAACAGAAATAAGTACCGAGCTTATTACTCACTCCCTGAGTAAATGAAAAGAGAAAACATTTTGTGCTTTGCTCCTTCACCGGACACAGGGATGTAAAATGGGCAATAATCTCAGCCACAGCTCTGTCATTTATGACAAAGCTGGGCTGTGGCTCCAGAGGGACGATAAAGCTCTGGATGTGCTGAAGTGTTTGCAGGAAGAGGCTCCTCAGCACCATGGATCAGCCCGAGCCCTGGCAGCCCAGCAGGCTGAGCAGCCCAAGTGCCCCCTCGAAGATGTGAGGGACTGGGAAAGCAGGAAAGGAGTGGGAACGAGGAATGCACTTGCCCAACCTAAGAGAGTAATTGGGGATATTGTTCACTCTGGATATCCATCAAGCCTGGAGGCTGAATTCTGGCCCCATGGGAGCTGGTGGCAAACCTCTATTGATTTCAGCGAGGTCAGGATTTCAGCGGTGATTTATGGAGCGGACTAACGTGACATTTTAACAATCAGTTTTAGTAGTTGGAAGTGTTACTCACTGCAGAGGTAAAGCATTGTTTGATTTTATGTGACAGTGTACCTTTAAAAACAGGCAACCTGCAAAGCAACAACATAAAAGGCAGCACTTCAATTACATTATGATGAGGAATGACACTGGGGAATGAAAGCAAGGGAACGTTCCCTTTCATTCCTCTCATACTTTCAAAAGTCAACAGTTATGAAGACGCTGTTATTCGTAAATTTAAATCACCTTTCCTCAACTTTACAGCTGTTTGCTTGCAGTTTCCTTCATTTCTGGCAAAACACAAGGATTAGTTTTTCATGATGAACTATGGGTTTTTCTGAGCAAGCACAACAATCCACCAACACATGTGAGTTGTTCATGGGGTGTTGCAGGACAGAGAAGAAAAACCAGATCTCCTCTCCAAACGTCTGGCTGAATATATACATTAATAATAGCTATAATAATCTCTTTGTAAGCTCTTTTGTTCACTCTGCCATTCATAGTCATCGCCAGGGAAATTGTGGAGTAGGTCTTGGGACAACAATTTCAGGCTTTTATAAAAGAATGGGAATAAAAGCTGTCAAAATCACATCTCTGTGGTTTGAGATTTTCTGCCACAAGGAACAGAAGATGCTTTAAGCGAGGGCAGGAAGGTGTATTTACAAATAGACAATGACTGGATTTATTATAATAGCATGATTTAGTTCTGATTTGATCTTCCTTTGTTTTGGTTAGGGTTTTTTTGAGGGAGAAGAACATATATTTGTCACATATATGTGTGACTGCAGGTAGAGGACTGGAAAGCAGCTCCAGTTGACTTCCCCAGCTACAGATTGGGACCAGAACACATTTAACCCATAACAGGAGATAAATTTGCCCATTTCTCTGTGCCCTGGGGAGGTTTTGAGCATTTTCAGCAGAGTTCAGCAGCCGTGAGGGTTCTGTGCCTGCTTTGTGCCTGCCAGTCCCACGTGGCTCCCCAGAGCAGCAGCCGCGTGGTGACAGCAGCACAGACACAACCTGCTCACAAACACGTTTGGCATTTGAGATGTTCAAAGCCTATTTTTGCCTTTCCTCCTGAAAATCCCCACTTTTAAATCAGAGAACTTGGTCTGGAGCCCTCCGAGGGCTACAGCCCTGGTGACTTGGCTGTCCACTTGTGATGCTTTCTTGGCGAGGTTTGAGGATTTCAACTCCCGGCTCAGGATGAAAAACCCTGTCCCAATAATGGGGCACGCTCATGTTCTTCCACATTTCTTTTCTTGACTGGATGCTCTGGTAAATTAACTTCTAAAGAAACTTAATCAAGGAAGCCCTTCATTGTGCCTTGATTTTCCAAAGGAGTCAGCAGCGTTCCCAGTTTTCCTTTGGCGTGCCTGTCAGCTCTGTTTTTGTAACCCCACTATCAAGCTCCTGCACGTTAAGCCATTCCCAAACATCTCCACTGCATTTTGCATCCACACATGAAAAAGAATCCAGCCCTGGCAGACGCTCAGGGCTTCTTCACCCTTAATAAGCCAAATTTGGGGTTAGTTGCCATTAAAAGCAGCCGATGACTCAGAGGACGGAGCCCTGCAAAAATGTTGTTTTTTAGAATTGTTCCTTTCTACCAAAGCAGCCACAGGTATGCCTGGATTCATTCAGCAGACCCGTTCTCCCAGTCCTTTAGAATTGTCATTTTCTAATTGTCCAGGAAAATTTATTGTTTCTTTCAAAACAATGAGAGGGGGAAAAAAAACCCAACCTCCTTCAAAATCAAATGAGTTTTAATGACCAGCTTTGCAGTAAGGCAGCCTGGTCCTGCCTGGGTTTGCATTAAAAAATCAACTCTGTTCATCTCTAGGTGACCCTCCATAGTTTAGATAATGAGAGCTGGTAGGAATTTTCCACTTTGAAGGCTTTTATTTCTATTTTAAATGATTTTTTTGGAAAACAAACAAATTAGCCTTTGAGGATTTGGGTCTTCTTTGTCAAAAACTAAACTGCACAATTTTTTGTTTTTTGCATTACCATGTTCAAGAGAGAAAACATTCTTACTATTTATTGACATTTTAATTACTTGGTCACTCACTAACTTTCCAAAATTGGCTAGGTTTGGAATATGCACCAAACATTAAGCAGACAAAGGGAAATTGGTTGAATTTGGAATATGCACCAAACATTAAGCAGAAAAAGGAAAATTATCTAAACACCATTCCTTTTGTGATGTGGCATAACAAAAAAGGACAAAAGAAGGTGAAGCACGGCACTCCAATTCTCAGAAAACTCTTGTAATATTGAAAAATACATATTGAAAACATAAACTTTTTTCCTGAACTCTCCAGAAAATGAGGAGTTTTAAGATTTCAAAACTTCCCACGAGATTTTCAGTTTGAGAGCTGCCGGGGTTCTGATATTAATGTGATTTTATGTAGTCAATTATAGGCTCAGAAGGAGAGAGTCCTTTGTTTGACATCATGAAGGTGGAATTTTTCCTCTGATGAACAGGAAGGGACAAAACCATCATTGAGGCTGCTTGGTCTGGGGTCAGAGCCCGTGTGGGGATTTTAAAGCAGTCACTGAAGTCCATGGGGTGACTTCCAGCAGGTCCTGGGAGAGGGATGGGGACACTGGGTGGGTGGGTTTGATGCCATATGATAAATAACCAATAAATGCAACCCCTGTTCCCCCCATCCATCTTCAAAGCCTGAACTCTCCCAAAATGTGCCATTTTCCTGCCCCTTTGGTCGGGCTCAGAGGTTTCCTCAGACCTCATAGCTCATCCTGCAGATTCAAGGTCCTGTTTGTTGTGTTACTGCAAGGAAACGTTCACATTTTCCTCGTGGCTCAGTCGCTTTGGAAGATTTTTTTTTCACCCCTTTATTTTTCAGGAGCGAAAGGAAATCCAGCAG
This sequence comes from Melanocharis versteri, assembly GCA_013397845.1. Taxonomy (NCBI): domain Eukaryota; kingdom Metazoa; phylum Chordata; class Aves; order Passeriformes; family Melanocharitidae; genus Melanocharis; species Melanocharis versteri. The sequence continues at coordinate 229,331 of VZTG01009144.1, read as the reverse complement.
CACCTCAGCCCTGGCCAAAAAGGATGTTCTCCAAGCGAGACATTCCCTGTGCTGTGGGGTCCCCACCTGAGGCCAGGCAGCTCCATCCTTTCACTCCTGCTCCGTTGGGAAATCCCGGCTTCCCAGCCCCGGGAGACTTTCTGTCCAGCCCCAGGCGTTCAGGGAGCATCTGTAAACTAATCCAGATTTCCTCCTGAAGTTTTGCTCACGGTTCCCCTCTGGCCAAGGACGAGGAAAGGCCAAACGTGAGCCCAGCTTGGTGCCAGAACAAAGTGGCTCAGACGAGGCCGATCCCCAGCGGCAGAAGCCCCAGCAGGAGATGACACAGCAGCTCCCTGCCACTTTCTCTATCTGATCACACAATTCCTTAATCAGCACAGACAGTGCTGCCTGTCAGAAAAATGTCCCGTGAATCAGCTTTCATCTGCAGGGAACAGGTTCTGCTTTTGCAAATCTAGAGGGTGCCCGGTTGTTTTCCGTGTCCCTGCCCTTCCCAGGCTCTCCTGGCTCCGCACGTAAATGCAAAGGAGAGGTTTCAGCCTGGGAAATCAAAGGTAGCCAGGGCAAAATGACTCCTCTGGGTATTCCAGCACAATGGGAAGGTTGTGTTTGTCAGCACCTGAATCAGCCTTTTTAATATTTCGGCGATAGCAGCAAAAAATTCACCCTCTTATTTAAAAGAAGCGATTTTTTTCTGGTAGCGCATTTGGTGTGAGAAGAGTCAGAGCTGCCAATAATTTCCATAACAAACATCCTCCGTTTAAAAGTAGGAATAGAAACTGTCAGCTTAATTAACAGAAAATTAAGGCTTGATTTCTCAACTGCTGACGAGCTTGGTGTTTTGCTGAAGTAGTTCCTGAGCCGAGTTTGCCTCTGACGAAGAACTTGTGTTTGCATAGCAGGACCACAAGAGAGAGCTTTAGTGTTGGATGTCGTGCTCTGCCGTGGGAAGGATTCAGGAGCTCGGGAGCCCAGTGTTTCTAACCGGCAATTTTTAAGCAAGATGAGGATATCAAAACAAAACATCTAATACAGGCAGCGAAACAATTCCCCATTTTCCATAATCCAGGCAACCTCCTGAAGCATAAGTGTTTGAGAGACAGATTTTTCAAAACGGTGCCACTCAGATACAGCCAGGTTTTACTCAGTGTCTCTAAAAACCTGATCCTAAAAACTTACCAGCAACCTCAAGAAGATCAGGTTTGATGGGCTGTTTCCAAAACGAAGGTGTGACATCTATTTTAGCCCTGTCTTTACAGCCTGGACTGGGTATTATCATCATCTTCTATAGAACCTTATATATAAAATCTGGATATAGCCATATACAAGTATATATAAGTGTATATATATATATATATATGTATATATGTGTGTGTGTATATATATATGTGTGTGTGTGCATATATTAGTAAGTATATCCAATTTTTCCCTACACCACCCTTCTCTGCTTGAACAGCCTCGCAGTTCTGGCCTGCTGAGCAGCTGCTCTCATTCCATTCAAATCCTTACCTAAGACTAATTTCTCCCATGATATCCACGAGGGCTTTAATAATAATGATTATGCTGCAGTCCAACCATCTCAAGCTCTCCACCCTTCTCCTCCCTATTGTGCATTACCTTCCACTCATTTTCACTCTGATAAAACAACCTCTGGAGGGCAGAGACCTGCTGGCTCTCCTTGTCTTCTGCGGGGCGTTGTAAAAGCAAGAAGGCAATATCACACATAAAGCAGAGTATTCAGATGGCTCTGAGTCAGATGTAAATGAGGAAAAGCAGGTCATTCCCAGTTACCTCACCACGGAGTGCCTCGCTGCATTCCATCGCAGCGGCTTCCCGGATACGGCATGTAATGAAAATGGTGAATAATCGTGTGCGTGTATTACACCTTTCATCCCGAGGAGTTCTCAATTACTTTGCTAATTGGCTGTGCGAAGTGTCTACACGAGGAGCTCTTTGCTCATCAGCGAAACGCAGCCGGTGCTCCGGCACACGACCAGAGCCGTTCCCAGAAAGTCTGGAGATGAAATCCCGGGCTCCAGCCAGGGCAGAGCAGAGGAGGGAAATGAAAGACTCGGAGATGACCTTTAACTTGACGTTTCTGTGCCCAGTTCCAGCAGAACAACCCTCGGATTGTGCGCGAGGCGAGCGTTTGCACGCAGTCCCCATCGCTGGAGCTGCTCCTGGAATGCCCCGTTCCCTTTGCGCTGAAATAAAGGGATCTGGGTCTGATCCTGGTCTGATCCTGCAACGCTCTGAGTGCTTACGATTCCCTCGGATTCAGCAGGAGCAGCCCCAGCTGCAGCTCTTGAAACACCTCGCTGCAGCGAGCGTTGGCAAAAGTTGCTGCTTGCAATGGCTGCGAGTTCGTTTGTTTTTAAAACATAGCCCCTGGATGTTTCCGAGTTACATTTTTTTTTGCATCATTGACTATTTTTAACCAACACCTCAGTAAGCTTCCTTAAACTTCCAGTGACCTCTTACGCACCCAGAAATACGAGAACAGCGAAACCTTTCCCTGGATAGAACATTTTTTCAATACCAAAGCACTCGATGATGCAACTGATTTTGCTGTCTTACCAACAGGGAAACTGAGGCACAGAAAATGAAATCACGCGTGTGAAGGCAATCATTTGCTAAATCAGACTGAGCGCCCAGTGTCAACTTTGTGCTTCTCCCACGCACGTGGGGAGCCAGCAGCTGCTTCAGGAAGTGCCTCTGTCCCTTGCTCAGGTCCTATTTCCAGCAGCAGGGTTTGGAATGGTTAAAGGAATCTGTGCTCGCAGAACTGAGGGTGAAGCAGGGAGCCAGATCTCTCTCTCCTCGTTTTATGACATGCAGATGCATCTTCTGACAGGCACTGTCTATCTCTCCATCTGTACCACGCTCATCAGATTGCACTATCTGAAACTTCTCTTTTCCCCCCAAGAGATCATAAAAGTTTCAGCGTTCGCTCAAACGTTCTGTCGTGTTTTCAGTTTGACAGGGAGAGCAGTGGCTCCAAAGATAACACGGCAGCTGCCAGGGCTGCTCATGTGCTGAGCTGAGTTGTAGATGCCTGTCTCCAATGGCACGTTCCCTCCGCACTTTTAGATCCTCTGGAACAGAATTTTCCAGTCTTCTCAAATATGTGAGATATGGCATGGCCAGCAGCTATTCAGGTTACACAACAGGGACATTTCTGGAGGCCAAGAAGAGGCAAAACAACAGCCCTGGTGGTGCCCAGCCTCCAGCAGAGCCGCCTCCAAAGAGCTTTGTTTTCCTCCCTCTTTACCCTGCTGAAATCCCAGATCAGCTGCCTGTTGTCCCTATTTGCTGCTTTGCCTCCTTTCTGGCCCTCAAAGGCCAGGGTTTTTCTCAGCCCTGTGGCTCTGGGTGCTGAGGAGGAGATTTGTGGCCTGGAGCCAAGGCTCTCCAGCACAGCCTCTTTCCACAAGTGCCTGGGAGAGGGATGTTCAGAGGATGAGGTGTCAAGAGCCAGAGCTGCTTGGGACGTTTCCTGCTGCTTTCCAGCCCTATGTGACGGCCCAGGAATTCCTCCAGCTCCTGGAAGTCCTGCTGCCATGGCAGGGAAAGGGGGCTGTTTCCATTTATCCCTCTCAGTTCAGCGCGGAGGCAGAGGGCAGGGTGCAACAGTAATTTACACACTATAAACTTTTGTAGGTTTTATTCACCTCATTGGTCTGGTATTAAACAGCATCGCGTGGAGACGCTGGGAGCTGGGAATGGTGGGGCTGGCTGCTGCCCTGGGCTGTGCACTGCCACACACTTCACACCTCCCTTCCCTTCAGCAGGGACAGGCCCAGCACGGGAAAGAGGTGGGAACAGCACATCCACCTCACAATCAGCCTCACCTATCGATCCCTGTGATGTTTGAAACCCTGCTGGGAGCTGCACATCTGGAGCTGTCTGTGCACTCACACGCAGCCCTCGCCAAAAAACAGAACTCCACAGGATCTGCCAGGAGCTGATGGAGGTGAAGGAATGATCCTTCCTTCCATCAGGAAGCATAAGATGTACTTGGATGAAAAATATCTCGCAGAGCTCTTTGCTGATCAGTGCAAAACCACTTGGGAACAGCAGAATTCTGTCCTCAGGGGGATGTAGAGCTTGAAATGGGAGTTTCCAGAGGTGAAGAAAGTGGGATTCAGACTTTTTATCCAAATCCCAAGGCCTACACGGGGATTCACTTCCAGGGAATCCATGTATTGATTCTTCTCTCCCAGGTGTGACACCCAGAGCGTGACAGGAAAATAAAAGCAGAAGCACAACAGGATTTGTTAAGAGGAGTCATCAGAGGAGCAAACCTCCCGTTCCCCACAATTCCCATGGAGAAGCTTCCCAAGAAACTCCCTCCTGACTGAGCTGGTCAGGATTGTCTCTGTGAGTTGTAGACGATCCTTTCAGAATCTGATTTTGCCCAGTGGCACGGATAATGAGTTCATCCTTTGGCTTTATGCTTTTTTTTGCCTGTCACATCCTAGCCAGCACCAGAGAGCTCTTTTCTGAACCCTGAAGATACTCTTGCCGAGAAGAAATTGCACTGGATAAATGTATTTTTTTTATTCTAGGCAATGAAAGGGAAAATCTTCAAGCGTTAATAACAGCTCAGCCTTTTCTGGACCAGAAAACAACTCTAACATAGACCAGCTGCATCTAAACCCAAAGTGTTTTTAATGCTCCTGCATTGCCTCACCTGAATAATAACATTCAGGGCTTTGTTTCAAGGCTTAATTTGTTATAGGAAGTGGAAAAAAAAAGACACATACGCAAACAAGCCTATGGAAACTTTTGCCCACAATAAGTGTCAAGCAGAAGGAATGTTATTGATTGCCATGGATTTACACCCAGAATGAATTTGGCCGGCTGGTCAAAAAGTCTGGTGGGTGTGTAAACGGGGAGCTGAGGTGGGGAATGACGTCTGTAGCGGTTTATCTGGAGAGCGGAGCCGCAAAACGTTGTAGTTACACTTAAGTTTTATTAAAAATGCCATTCTAACGAGCCCTAGTGGCCCCAGCACATGGAAAGTGGCTTGCTGTGTTTTGAATGGCACCGAGCAACACCCCAGGGCCTTAAATCAGTTCAAGATGTGTTGGTGGCGTCTGATGTTAAGCATGGAAGGGAAATTCAAAGCAATATAGATTTAACCTAGAGACCCTTCTTTTGCCTGATGCTTATCAATAAGCAAGCCTGAGTAAGAGCCAGGAGAAATTTGGTACCGAGGCTGAGTATTATGGGAAAGTGTGATTTTATTAGTAATATTCGCACTGAGGTTTGGATAACCAATGCAAGAAGCAAGACAGCAAAACATGAACAAGAAAGAGGGAAAGTCAGATATTCCATCCTGTGTGTTTCTGCAGGCACTGCTCGATGTTCTGTGCCCAGGGAGAATTGAACTGGGGGGATAAAAAGAAACCACAATTTTTTTTTTTTACAAGGCAAATGGAAGAAGAAGAAACAGCCATGGAGTGAGTGAGAAGGGAAACCCTGGTGCACATTTCAAATCAGAGCCCAGATTGAGGGGATTGGTACTCTGCAACAGATGATCCCAGAGGGCACCAAAGACAAGGAGAAAAAGTAAAATGTGGAAATAACCCCTCATCCCAGCTGTGAGGAATTCATGGATTTCTTTGCATTTCTGTGCAATGAATTTAAATGGATTGCTCATGTCATATAAGGGAAATAAAACGAGCCTTGTATCTTTAATCCAGGGCTGTGCTTCCAAACCTTGGCAGAGCTGGGACATTTCAACAGGAACATTTCAGAGTCTCACCTGTTTTGATGGGGCAGTGAGAATGGTGGTTTCTCTAACTCTGAGAAGGATTTGCTGGGTATTTGGATTGCATACAAGCTGCACACATTTGCCTGAACCAGAGCTGTGCATTCCAGGCTCTGGGATGACACCCAGAAGGCTGAGGTGCACCCCTGACGCTGCGTGGGTGGCACGATGGCCTTGGAGGGTTTGGTTTGGCCCTAATGGCAGCAGGAACTTGAAATGTGAAACCCTGAGTGTCCTTCACTCTCTATCTCTGTGGTCTGGAGACACGACCACTGAGTCATGAGCTGCAATCAGCTGCTTATGAGATGCAATTAGAAGAGAACCCCAAGAGCCACTTAATGAAGTGCCAAGGACTTGGCACAAATACCTCTGGTGATACAAATGGAGAAGGAGCCCTCAAACTCTTACCTTGAGCACTTCTTGCTTCCTTCCCACACTGACAGCTTTAGGAACAACGTGACTTCGAGTGTCTAATTATAGGATAATTATTGTTGTTGCTGTTGGTAAAGGTCAGTCAGTAGAAGGTAGGACCCTAAGGGAATGGAGACAAGGAAGGTGAGGAAGGAAATGGGAGTGGAAAGGTTTGGAGTCTTTTTGATGAGGTAGAAACAGAGAGAGGGAGAGAGATGGTCCCTCTGTGTAACTGGACCAGAATTTGGAGTTGTGTAACTTTAATGGTTTGTGCTCATGGCTGAAGACAAATCCTCTCCTGGTATAAATGTGAGAGAAGATCCAGGCTGTGCCTCTCACCTCTCTCTGTCCCTACAATGCCAAGGAATGGAGCTGCTGTGGAGATATGGCCAATTACAGCCCAGATAAATCACTGCATCTGTCCACTCTCCTTTCCCACTTCCACACTGCGTCAAGAAAAAGGAGGAATTTCTGAGCTGACACTTGATTTTTCTTTCTAAGATTCAGGAGGAAGATTTGGTGAAGGAAGAAGAGACCTCTCCAAAAACAGCTGCCACAAAGGACGGGGAAGAAGCTGCACAGCAGAGTTTTACTCCCATATTCAGTGACTGCCACCTCAGAAAGTTGTGAACAGAGTTCACATTGATAAATCCAATCTCCTTTCAAATCCACAAGAAAGAAACAAACCGTGCCACAGCCTCACTGTTCCTCTTCTTCTTTCCCTCTGAGCTTCCTGCCCATTTTTTGGCACAGAGCTGAGGGGGCCCAAGCACAGGATCACCTTTGCTTTCCAGCACATTTGCATTTGAGGCTGTGGAGAGAAGGCTAAAATTTGTCTTCTAGGTCCAAACAGCATCTTATAAGCTATAAAATATTCTTAAATGCTATTTCATTGGAGAGAAGCCCTCTGTGATCCTAACCAGTAAGTAAGTAAATGAATAAATAAATCTGTGGGAAGCTGCTGATCTACATCCATCTCAAAAGCCTTGGATTTCCCTAGGAGAAAACAAGAAGGAAGAGTAGCAGAAAGGAATAGTTGGATTCAGACAATCATCAGAAGTAGGAAGATACTGATTATTTGGACTCCTATCCCCTTTTATGAATAATTGCTCGATCCTGAAATGAAAATGAATTTATTTGGTGCCCATAGTAAAATCATAAATTGGCGGCAAAAATGTTGTGAAGAACCTTGAACTTGACCTGTGCAAATGGGACTGGCTCACCTAATTCATTTTTTGTAAGACTTCAAAGAAAATAGGTCAAAATTCCTCACTGCAATTAGTTCACCTTAATACACTCATCTTTGATCTGTTAAAATATAATTATGCTTTTCTAAATTATCCTGATTTCATTGGAATTGGCAAGATATGAAAGTATGGATGGATCTGAGCCCTGGGAATTGTCCTGGTGTAGGTGTGTGAGGTGATGGCCGGGGTAAATCCTTTTTGAAGTGCAATTTCTCTACTCCTGCAGTGCTCTTTCAGTCCCTTCCGCATCAGGATGATGAGAAAGCTTTCAAAAAAGGAAGTGTAGAGATTTTAGATTTGTCAAAAACGCCAGCTTAGCTTGGATCCACCTGTGTTTCAGCACCCTGTGGGATCTGCCTCCCAAACACAGGGCAAATTCAGGGACAATTAGTCTGAGCAGCTGATTCCAGAGCACTGTAGGAATTGTCATTAATAAGAATTATCAGATCAATCAGACATAACCCTGCTGTTGTTCTCTTCAGGCATCCTTAACTTTAGTACTAATTCCAACTGTGTTTTTAGGGTAATTCCTGGCTTTCAACATTGGGCTGTGTTACACAACTGAAGAGCAGAAGTCATTATCATGAGGTAAAGAGAAAGGAAAGCTTCCAAGGTAAAATTTAAAGGGCTAAAATGACTCAGTGGGAAGAGGAACAGAGGAGTTCTGGACAGATTTACGAAGTCAAGGGGAGAAAAACTTGTTTTCAGCTTTCATGATTCATGGGAAAGTCCAGGAATGAGTCCTAGAATGAAGAAATAAATTGAATATATATGCACAAAGAGGGTGAACCAAGGGGATTGGAACTCTAGGTGAGTTCCAAATAAAAGTATCCTCACTTTCAAATATCAGAGGTTTTACAAGTAAAGAATATTTACAGCTGTGATCTTGCAGATAAAACTGTAAGGAATGGAGATTGTAGCCTATATTTGGAATTTCTGAGTCGATTTCACTGTTGTCCCTTGATCCCCCCGTGTGTGTCTGAGGAGGGAAAGGAAAAGAAGAAACGTTCCAGGTAAACAAGCGCATTGTGCAACCCTGAGCCTGGAAAACTGTGTCAGCCCTCAACTCGTTTAACTGGCCCTCCTCTGGCAGCAACACATCATTACTGCTTTCCGGTGTTTATTAATGTCATTTTAATGGTTTATTCGTAGCAAGGTTCAAATTCCACCTGAATAGATGTTTAAAAAACCCCAGGGGGTTCGTAGCCTTGGTTGTTCAGTGTTGTAACAAGGAGACGGCGCTGGATGAGGATGGAGCAGAGGGAGAGGCTGAAGCAGCAGCGTTTGGGATGGGTTTGTGGTCTTGCACAGGATTCCCAGCTCATCAGATTCCCTGGAATCCCGTGGCTGATGAAATGGAGGTTCCAGTCCAACCTGCCGTGGCTGCTCAGCCCTGCTGCTCTCGGGGTTTCTCCCCGTGCTGAGAGGGACAAAACGCTCCGGAGAAAAGAGGATGAGATTCATTCCCAAGCGCGGTCAGATGTCCAGGGCTTCTCAGAACCGGGAGTCATCGTTCCTTTAATAACAGCCTCTCCTTCCCAAGCCACTCCTGGGCTGCTGGCACGGGCTCCAGGGGCAGGAATGGGATTCCTCTGTTCCCTCTGGGGAAAGGATGCAGCAGGGCTGAGCATCCCAAATGACTAACACCCACCAAAAAGGAAAACTCGATGGGTACTCATGAAACTGAGGCAGCAATCATTCACTGTGTGTAAGAAAATTGAGTTCCTGACCTCAGACTTAAGACCCGAGCCCCGTGCGGGCAAATGAGAAGCCCTTTGGCCTTTTTTTCCTTTTTTTTTCCCCCTTCTCTCATGGGGTCTGAAATAGGAATATATGTATGTCATCTTCTGCATGTAAATCAGTGGAAAAATCTCACTCTAAGGATTATTTTCTACAGGGTGCAAAATGAAGCATTTAAAATGTGCCGTATTTGATTTAATTTGAACCAATATTTTGGGTGAGTTCTCCAAATACGAGATGATACTGAGGCTTTTTATTTTTCCCCAGACAGGTCCCAGTATAATTTCAGTGACAAGTCCTCAGTCCATAGCTTGACCGTGGTTTTATTCCACAAATAAAATCCAAGCCTCGAAGTGGGAGTAGGTTCTGAGGGGATTAAACCAGTGACACTTGTTAGTGGTATGAACATCCATCATCACATCCCAAAGGAATGGTCTTGCTGGAAAACTTTGCTCTCCTTTTATCCTTCTCACCGCTGTGGAAGGAGGAACAAAACATTTATGGCGTTTTCTTTACAGCTCCAGCAGCCTTCAGGCTTTTGGCAGAAAGACTCAGTTGGGATAAACAGGGGGAACCAACTGGGGAAAACCTGCTGAGGAGGGCAGCAGCGAGGTTATAAATTGATTTTCAGGGAGTGACATTCCTTCTGCTTCCACAGTTCAGTTTGGAGACTGAAACCACACAGGTGCTGGGCTCTCAATGAAGTCTGGAGAACAGTTTGAAAATTCAACAGAAAGGATTGTACGTCCTAAAAACGTTGACGTTTTGATTTAGTTGGGAATTTTGGGTTAGCAATTCTAGTCACCTATTTCAGGAGTCCTTTTAGAAGTTTGCTTCATGTTTAAAAGCTCAGCTCAGTCTCAGGACCTCAACAGAGGAAAGGAGTTAATTCTAGGCTAGACCCCAGTCCTGACAGAGATCTCTCAACGTGACTGAGACACATCCTTACACTGGAAGCTGTCAACTTTGGCAGGTGAAATTATTCCATTTTGTTACGACGTTTTCAGTGAGAATATTCAGTTTCCATTTCTGGTTGCTGAGATATCTTTGAACCTGCAGATCTTCAGGTGCCATTTGCACTCCGCCTTCCAGGCAAGGAGAAGATGCTCTTTGACCTCATGGTAGCTGAATATTTGACTCAGGCCCAGGTTTCTGCTGTTGTTTCTCGTTAAGAAACCCCATTTCTGTTTCACCAATATTCTCTGTGCCTCTTCCCAGTTACCTGTGGGGTCACTCAACAGAATATGGAGGTTTGCAGCAACAAGGCTCTGAATGCAGGCGGTGGAAACAGGCTGAGGATTTTTAGGGGTGCCTCTCAGGAAGGTTCTGCCTCCCCTGATGTGGCTGAAGGCTGTGGAATTCCAAAGGCAGAGGTTTGCAAAGCAGCCAAAGCAGCCAGGGGGTTCACAGGGGCTGTGCTGGCAGGGAAAGAAGACAGGAGTGCTGTGGGGTGAAGGAAGGGTGACCCAAGGATGTCTCTAGGGATGAAATCCTGCTGGACCTTCTCCCAGATCGTGCTCTACCCCCTCAGCAGCCCTGCTGACTGCCCTGGAACTTTTCAGTCTGGTTAGACTTAGTCTGGCCCTAATTTCTCCTTCTTCATTTAGGGATGGCAAGGAGAATCAGTCAAAATATCTACAAGCCCTAGACAGTTACTACCAATTGCAACAGCAAAACTTTGCAGAGTTAGATCCAATCTGGCCCTGTCAGCCCTTGCCAGGCAATGTTTTGGCTCTGGGTATTTTTTAAGTTCCTTTCTTGTCACTCTAAATCAGATGATTCACGCTGGTAACATGTTGTATCGCTTATCCAGTAATGCAACCTAATAAAACCCTGCTTAAAACCATTTTCCTTAAAGAACCAGAAGAATTTGTTCTTTGCAGAATCAAACCTGTGTTCTTAATAAAGGCAGATTGAATAAAACAAGCTCTGTGAAGTAAAGGGACTAATTTAACAGCTCGCTGATGAAAATCTGTGGCTATGGTCCCCCTCCCTCACCCCTTGCATGAGAACAGATGGTTTAACACAAGTTTTGAATGCAAAGTTAATTAAAAAAAAAATCCATTCCTCTTACAATCCTTGGGCTAAGACTTTAAAAGTTCCCTGCTAAATCGGAATGCCAATGCTCTTATTTTGAGCTCTGTAATAAGGAAACAGACTCATTAATGTTCTGCAATTATTGAAGTGGAGTGATGGTCATGGATTAGCCCTTGAATTGAGCTCGGCAGGCTCCCTTGGCAGCGAGACACCGGAATGGAATTTGAAAACCTCAGTGTTCCATTTTCCCCTCTGCTCTCAAGCTGGTGCTGGGAGCAGGTACAGTCACCTGGATGGCAACGTCCCCAGAGGGAAGAGAAGGCATTCAAAGGGCAGGAGCATTTCCCAGAACAACAACAACAACAACATTACATGTCAGGATTTGATTTCAACGGACTCTGCAAAAAAAGCCAAATTATTTTCTGTTGGGCTGGAACGCATCTATTGCTGGGGTGGAAGGTAGTAGTTGGTTAATGGCAGCCACCTTGTATAAAAACCAGCACAAGACGTGAGAAAACTCAATTGAAATTAGTTCCCACTATTGCTGCAATCTCCTGCCTCAGAGACCTTCCAGTCTGAAAATTCACTTTAAGTACCTGGGAGGAGCTTGGCCTAAGTGAAAAGTAATTGCCTGAATTAGAATCATCTTGTCTTGATGCATTTAATGCTTTCACATGACAAACATCAGAAGAGCTTTAAACAACCAAGTGCACCTGGAGAAGAGTTTTGTTTTACCTCTCATTTACAACCAAACCAGGTCCCAGTCCGGCTCCTGGAGCTTAATTCCGGATGAAAAGCCACCTCTGAAGACTCAAAAATGGTTTCTTCTGACATTTTCTTCACCCAGCTTTCGACCCCAGAACAAATTCCACCCAAACATCCTTGAAACCAGCTCTTAAGAAATGAGGAAATACCAGGCCTAAAGGGATGATTTATGGTTAGAACAAGAGTCCAAATTTATGGTGAATTTTGATAGGATCGGGCAATTCTTGTCAGAAGTCTAATCACAACAGGGGCAAAGCTCGTAGTGAGTGAACTCACCCCCCAGTCCTTGTTGGACTGTAACTCAGGGGGAAATCTAATTATCCTCCTGGTTACCTTATCCCTTTTCCATCGGATCTCCTGCAAGCTCCAGTAGCAGCGCTCAGGAGCTGAAACAGGCGCTGAGAGCTTGTTTCCCAAATTGCACCCCTGGAACAGGAATCCCCAGAGCCCCCACGAGCATGTGGCCTATGAATAGAGCACAGCACCCTGGAGCTGGGGCTTGCTGTTGTTGTTGTTTGGGGTTTTTTTTTAAGCCAGCCTTTGATTTTTGCACCACCACTCGATCCTCGGATTGCAAAACGCCGGGAGCAATTAATTGCAGAGACCAACTCTTCCCCTGCTGCTGCCTAATTCCTTAATAGCATCCTTGAATCAAAGAGATGTCTAAAGTTTATCACAGGCACCTATGATTAACAGCTCCCACAATCAATTACAGATGCAAACAGGCAGGAGCAGGCTTGGCCCAGAACGTGGAGGGGTGGAAGGGATCATTCCTGGGACCAAGTGTTCAGTCTGTTTGTCACCTGCTGCTGGCATTTTATGGAGCCAAAGCTCTCAGGGTTCATCCTGAACTGAGCAGACTATGGAACAGCTTTAAAGGGAGTAAACATGATCTACAGGTGATGGCAAAAATCTTCTTAATAACATTATATTCCCCCAGCTGAGGTGTGGCTGATACTCTACCTGATATTTTAATTGGCATGAAGGCTCATGGTAATCATGGTTTACTGCAACCAAAGGAAGCTTTTTGATTTCCAGTCTATTTATTCCTTCTTCATTGCTCCTCACATGATTTTTCTCCATCCAGTAGTAACTGCTGGGACTTTTGATGGACTGTGGTGAAGAACAAAGTGGCAAAACCCAGTGAGCCTACAAAAGATGCAGTAATTAGAGCTAAGTTGGTACTTGGAAAGCAAAATTGGGCAAAGCAGTTTAATTCTCCTCAATGAGCAAGGAGTAACTGGGAGTTGTCTCTTACTTCTCTTCTTCCTTCCTCACCTGTGCTGTCCTCATGGTGAACCTTCAGTGTTGTTGAGATCAAAACTCACTGAAATCACAGAACCATCTCAGTCAGACTCTGCAGATCACAGTGAACCTGTCAACCAACTCAGGCTTAATCAAAACTCACAACAAAACCCCAACTCCAGTTGAGTTTCCCACTATTAAATGCTCAGGCAAAGATGTTTCTCGCAGCCTCAGTTAATGTGAAATCTCCTCTCTCTCCTCAGTGTCCTGCCCAAATTATTGGCCAAACTGTGGCAGAAAAGTGTCACTGAGGAACAAGACTTTGCTGTCCCTCTCTCCCTTGCCCCACACACCCTGGCCTCCCAAGATCTGCTCTTGCATCACCCAGCTGTTCTCCTGAGCTGCTTCACCATTGTCAGAGCTGCAGATGAACCAGAGGGGTTTTCCCTGCTGTGAACGCTGTGGGTTCGTACGTGCCTCCCTAATTCTGGGTCTTGCTTTGCTAATCCTATTTTCTGCAGGGCAAATGACGCCCATGAATGCCAGCTGTGGGCTCTGCCCTGCTCTCCACTGCTGCTGTCTGAGGCAGAGCTGTACTCCTAGGGGATTGTGGCCGGATTAAATCCACCAAAACGTGATGTAGAATCTGTTCTCCAGCTCGGCACCTCCTTAAACGTTCAAAACTCAGGCAGAAAAAGCGAGATGAATGCAGACAATGTCTGCACAGAGAATAATTCAGTCCTGGTAGGAAAGCCCCACAGAACTGGTGGCTGTGGAGGTTCCCTGGGTTGTTCTGCAGACAGCAGCATTAACAACTGAACAGCAGAAATAAAGAACTTTCTTCTCAGCGAGTTTTCTTTTCACTGATTCATTGTTAGTAAGAAAACAGGTGAATCAGGGAGGGTGAAGCAGGGACTCAGCGTGGACCTTCATCTTTTGTGAGACACCTGTGGCAGAGCCTGGCTGAGCTCTCCCCCTGACCTTGCAGCCTCCCCCTGCAGCCCTGGGTTGTTCAGAACTCAGGTTCTTGTTTTGGAAGCTGCACACAGCACAGGGCAGCTGTGAGCCCACGCCAGAGTCTGGCTGATGAAAACCTCACTCAGAGCCATCTGTAACGTTTTGGGCTGCAGCCACCTCTACCCAGAACTGGCACCCAACGCCTCTTAAAGGTTCCGTAAGAATTGGGTTGATTTTTTTTCTCGTTTTGGTTTTCTCTCACTGACTTCCCATATTTATTCTGCCTCTGCATATTCTCTCTTGCACAGGAAATAGGAAATGCTGCAGTATCCTCAGAAAGGCTTTGGTTTGCTTTGATTCTTAGGGTATTACAAGGTCAAGAAACAAAAATGTTGAAACCTTTAGAAGGAAGCTTGTAAGACAAGACAAACCCCACTTCTTTCTCAGAGGTATCCTTTAGATGAGTATGGTAAGGTTTGAAATGAATCTGGTTTAACTCCTAACACCATGGAAAATTGGGGGTTTCCAAAAATGTTAAATGATCTATAAAATGCCCAGTTTTATTGAAGCTCTGAACAAACGCTCAAGCTGATGGGTCCTGGCATGGAATAAACCCACAGTTATCACAGGCAAATCAATATTTGCTCCTCCCAGAACATGACACCCCTCTGTGCCTTGGGAAGGAGGGGACACAAATAATTGCTGTTAATGTTGTTGGGAGGGAAAAGAAATAGTGAAGAAATTGTGGAATTTCCGTTTGGGGACTGAGATCCTTCCTGGCCTCTGCTTAGAGCCCACACACTCATTTTTCTCCACCTTCACAGGCACAATCCCAGTCCTGTGCTGGGGTATCCACGGCATTACTGCACCTCCCACTGAGGGGATTTTGCCACAAAATCAGGTTTCTACCATGAAAACAGGTTTAAAACAGGTTTCTACCACGGGGCAGTGATTCCCACATCCTAAAGAGCCTGAGCAGTGTGTGCAAAGCACAGTGCCTGGCTCTTCCTGTGGGACAAATTGGCCTTTGCTGTTGTGAAGGACAAGATTTCAAGTTTGAATAGCTTGAAAAAAGTTTCCTTTCCCTCACACCATCTCCCCAGACATGTTACATCACCTCTGAGGACACGGGCACTTGCTGGATTTTGTAAGGCGAGAGGGAGCATCTCTTTTTTGGCATAGAGAACTTGACTGATTTGCCCCCAAAGTGCTATCAGGCAGCTGAGCATCCCGTTCAGGGCAAGATGGGGAGAGTTTCCATGGATATAAAAATGGGACTGAACCCAAAAATGACGGCAGAGTTCTGCATGTGTGAATTCCCTCTGGCACTTGCAGAGTGGTGAGTTCTGGCTTTCTGTGGATCTGTGTGTGCTCAAAGCTCCACTTGGGGGTTTGGCCCCGACTTTAACCCTTCCTAGAAAGTTTGGAATTGTGCTACAGCACACGGGCTGTACAATAACATCACTGCAGGAGCTTTGTTTCCTTTGAAAGAGAGCTTGTGTTGTAAACAATGATCAGAAGAAACAACAAGCAAGAGGAGCTGTGTCGAAACACTCCCAGTGATCTTGGGGTGTTCACTTCCCCAGGCACCTCCTGCTCTGCTGTCGTGGTTGGCCTGTAATTTTCAGCCACTTCTGTAAATGATGATGAATCACAACTTCTAGATCTCAGAGGGAAAAAAAAAACAACCAACCAAACATTGAGAGCCTACAGTAGCATTTCCTGGTTAAATATACGTTCCAGCACCACATGAAGTGCTGGCTTTAATGAACAGCTGCACTTTACTTATCTTTTGAATGGATCGCTTTAAATGCGTGTTGGAAAGTACCTTTCACCAAACTGCCCATTAGAAGTGAACTACAAAGTAAAGGGATTGTGTATGGGAAGCATTTCTTATCTCTGGGAGCGCAGCTCATCGCCTGCAGAGACTTTTTTCCTTTCTTTTTTTTTTTTCTTTTAAGTAAAGGACATTTAATGACACCTTTTAAAATCCTGATAGAATTAACATGTTTTATTTTGACTAACAATTCAAACACGGGTCATCTGATGGCTACAGGCACAGATGTACAAATTAGATGCTTAAAATAATAGGTGAGATTCCCAATTAGGGATCTCTCTCGCTCCACTGTTTTACTATAAGATAATTAATGCTCTCTAATGTGGGACAACTGGAAAAGAGTGTGTTTGCTTATCCTTGGCATGGCTGACCAGTCCCTGGTACTTTCCAGGGAATACACTGAGTATTTCAAGATTTGGTGGGTCTGGATCGTATTTATGCAGGTTTTCTCTCGCTGAGCACAGCCCAGGCAGTCAG
Organism: Melanocharis versteri; assembly: GCA_013397845.1. NCBI lineage: Eukaryota > Metazoa > Chordata > Aves > Passeriformes > Melanocharitidae > Melanocharis > Melanocharis versteri. The sequence goes on along the minus strand of VZTG01009144.1, from coordinate 212,839 downwards.
TATTCAGTTAGGAGTGGATTGTGACAGTCCATTTTTTATTGCTATTTCGCCATCACGAAATATTCCAAAGCGTTTCCCCTTTGGCTCTGGTGTCGCCAGTGGGAGCTGCTGAGGGGGCCGAGCTGCCTTTGGGGGCTGCAAAATTCATCTCAACATCCAGGGAGCCCACAGCTCCCACCCTGCTGGAAGCTGGTCTGATGTAAGGCCTGGCTCTGAAGCCTGAAGCACAGAGAATTCCTGCCCGAAGAGGCTGCAGAAAAAAACCCCTGGGGTTTTAGAGGTCAATAATGAGCACCCAGCTCAGAACTGGCTGCTCCCAAAGTCCTTTCTGAGCACGGCAAGGGCGTTATCGAGGCTGCTGCAGCACTGTCATCACGCCACCAAATGAAACAAACTAGGTTTTGTTGTTGTGCTCGGCGCCTTTCGTTCGAGCCGTTCGTTTCAGGCTTCCCAGCTGCCACGAGTGGACGTGTCTCCATTTGCCTCTGCGGCCGCCACAAATAAAAGAGATTTTTAAAAAGCAAATATTCTGATTTCCCCAATTGCTTCCACAGGGCTGCTGCCATTAGAAGATCAGAGTGCAGCATCAGCCTGGCGTCGCCTGTGCGATGGCACCGAAAGCAGACACAGGGGCAGACGAGAACATCCTTTCCCCCTGCACATTCTTTTCAGGCAATAACTGCGAGCCCAGTGACTCACGGACACTTAAACCCCCATCACCAGCCCAAGGAACACAGCAACAATATCTGTTGTTAGACTTGGCAGGATGCATTGAGCTCCAAGTGATGTGTCCTATTTAGTGATGACAGCCAAATTCAATTAAGTTCCATTTGACATCTCTTTGGACGCTTTTCCAAACTTTATATGACCCTCTTGGCACTGTAAATCTCACGGAGCTGTTTTCTTCGTGAGATTTCTGTTATAATTTTAGTTCTGGATGGGACTGGCTGTGAGAGTGAGCACAACCTTCCACTCCACGCACTGGCACTGCTGCCTCCATGAGCTCTAAAGCGAGCAAGAGGAGGAAAACCACGGGACAGCTTTGAGAAGGGGCAGGAAAACACACATTTTTCTTCATGTTTTGGGCAAAAGATCATTTGGGGGGCAAAGGGAATGGCTGTCTTATTTTATCTGAGCTGACTTCTCATCTGCTACTTGAGCCTCTCTCGTTTTCCTCCTCACTAGGAAACAGCTTGGCTGTGGCCATCGCCTGCCTGGTGAAGTCAGGGTCAATTTTTTCCATCTGGACTGCATTAGGACTCTTCCATTTGCTCATCTCCCTGCCCCCAAAGCGCTCCTGCTCCTCCCCAGGCTCCCCCCTGCCGCTGATGTGCTGCCAGGCGTGTTCCGTTTCACCCACAGCCAACAGGCAGCTCCAGTAGGATCTCATTAATTCACACTAATGATGGGGAATTTGGCAAATTAGTGAACTGACTTGATCCTGCCATTATTAATAGCTTTGCTGTTGACTTCAGGCAGAAGCAGATTGAGCCCCTGAATTGATAGCTCTCCTCAGACACCACAGACAGATTATATTTTATGCCATAGACTGGTTTTTGTTTGGATTATTAGGGTTTGGTGTTATGCTGGTGCATATTACAGCAAAAGCCATGAGCTCTAATTAATGTGAGGGCTCACAACAGCTTTTCAGCTGGTCAATCTCTGTAAATGAAAGCAGAGGGATGAGGTTTTCTTCACATGCAGCAGAATGCAGGAACTTGCACACTGAGTCCCTGCATGTCTGCTTGGCCATCAAAAGGTTCAGCCCAGCAAGGACTGAGCTGGTGGGACTCTGCCAGAGATTTCCATGGGACTGGGCTGAATTCTTTAATATTTTTGTGCTTGAGCTGCCTTCTGGAAAAAGAAGATATTCTTTCCTTTCTGCTGCATCTATCTCTGTCTCTTGGCTGATAATACCTTAGAAATCTAGTCCAAAAGAGCTCTGTTTGGGGTAGGAGGATGCTCTCTGAGAAACAGCAGAGAGAAACCAGTGATCCACTGGTCATTTCTATAATTTCTTCAGGTTTTTTTGCATAAAGCACAGTCACATCAGTCCAGAGAAATCCACGTCAGGAATGTCTGATATCCTGTGCCAGTGCCAGCTCAGCACTCCCCAGCGACTCCACGCTCTCGTGACAGCAGGAAGAAAAGCTCAGTGGCACCAGCTGAAGGCCTGGATGAGTAAAAACCCCTTTGCATTTCTCGAGGTTAATGCATTTCAGTTCACAAAGAGCAAAGCAAAGGCACACAAACACACAGATCTATTCTCTTAAAAACACCAAAGGAGACAACTCCAGCCTCCCTTTGGTGCTTCCCCTCCTGTGGGCGATGCTTAATCCACTTTTGGTGCTCTCCCCAGCCTGCAGCAACGAGCCAGCCCGTGAGCAGCTGAGGCACAGACACTCAGCTCCTCCTGCCAAATTTTGGGAGCGGGGTGGGGCAGAGGGCTGGAGGCTGTAACGTCTCCCAGCAGCTCCATCACTCCCAGCCTGGCTGCTCCCAGGGCAGAAGGGAGGGCAGGGTGAGACCAAGACCACACGGAAAATTATTCTGTCGCAATGACGGACACGGCCTGGGGAGGAAGGAGAGAACTGAGCTCAGGAGTGACTAGAGAGAAATGCCTTTATTTATTTATATACAGAAGGGTTTTATACCCTAGGTTATAGAAAGTCATTGGATTTTAGCTGACCACCCCTCAGGGTTATTGGCTAGATCCTAAAAACACACATTTCCTAAACAGTCCTTCAGACTGACAATAACGAACTGCAAAAACACCTCACAGGTGCAAGATAGAAGAATTATTTACAAAAGCTCTCTGGCTGTTTTGCAGCTAGCTCCGTGAGAAAGTGAGAATGCTCATGGACACAGGCAGATACTGAAAAATCTCTCTGCCACCAAGCTTTCAGTGTCCACATTATTCCAATGTTTCTACCTCTCCCTGGTAATGGATTTTATTTCCTAGGCTTGAGCAGCTGACGGGAATTCGGGCTGGAGTTCACCTTGCTGTTATTCCCCAGATGGGAAAGAACCACCTGGTCCCTCAGACAGGCTGCTGATTAGTGAGATCCCCAGAGCTTGGAGGAATACAAGAGCCTCACTCCTCCTGACTTCATCCCAGGGATCTGTCCTCCTACAGAGCAGAGAACATGCTTCCAGCTCCCAAAAGTAAATTACATCCCTTAAAGGGAGTGGATTGGGGTTTCTAAGAAGACATTTTTTCCTCTATGACGACATCTGCACTTGGTGCTTCCCAGTAGCTGTTCTTTATGTTCTTGCTGCTCTGGGCAGACCAAATCTTGTTTTATGGACAGTTTCTTCTCTCTTAAAATGTGCAAAATCTCTCAGTCAGAGACATGGCACAAAACCCCAGCACTCTGCAGGGATTGAGCTCTCACAGTTCCCAGTTTAGGATCAAAACTGGAGGGATGATTGGGCCTTACCTCATCACACACAAACGTGAGTGAAGCCCACATTAGGATGTAGCAGTACTGCTGTAATATGTACAGGATTTCTCTCTTGTGAGCCCTGAAGGACAGAAATTAGGTATAAATTGGCTGGTTCAGGAATCGAGGGGAATTTTTATGTTTAAATTCACGGGTGACTCCCATTCACATTGTGCAATTTGACCTTTGGCCATTGTTACTCCTTCACAAACTTGTTCCCACTCCAATTTCTGGATGTCCTGGCGGGGCCAGCCCCTGGCTAACTCATGTGGCATTTCCATCTGTCTCATCCCATCCATTTGTTGTATTTTCAATGCTCTTCGATTATTCCAGTCTTGCCTACTACAGATTTTCATGGCAATCCCTGCTTTCACCCCTTCTCCTTCCCTTTGCCCCCTCACCTCAATGAGCAGAAGGTCTTTAAATAAGGAAAATGATCTGATCTGAATGGTCCTTTAAATAAGGAAAATGGGAAAAAAGAGGATCTGCCAGAAGGGGTTGCTGGAGTATACGTAGGCAGCTGGAGGGAATCCAGCCAGATTTGTTTTCCCTTGTTCTATTTTTCGTAAGTTTCCCTTTGTTTATGCCAAATTTGGCTGTCTGATGCTGAAGAGAGGTGCCATTCCATGAGATTCTTCGGCTCTTGAACACCTGTGGCTGGTGAAATCCTTCCTCAGGCTCCAGAGTTAACAGTGCAATGACGTGGAATAAAAACCCTCTCTCTCCCCAGGGCGCTGTAAGACCTAAGTTTTGTCCAGGCTCACAAAATCTGTTGTGTTGGGAGCCTTTTCAATGACAACAAACCCATTTATTTTAATAAATGACAGCTCAGATTCTGACACAGCCCTGAGCTGGCAACGTGGCTGATTCCAAACTGGCCCAGTTGGACTTGGCATCAGCAGGGAGGAAATGTCTCATTGCACTCTGGGCTTGCCAGGGAAGGCCTCATTTCTCTTGGAGCAGTGCAGGATGGTTCTCTCTGAATTAGGAAGTCTCAAAAAGTCAGAAGTCTCTCAGGGGTGGGGCTGTTTGCCCAGTACCACCCCCCTTCCCACTGGCATCCTCTGCCCGGACGTGGAATTGTGGCAGCACATGCCAACCTCAAAAGCAGGGATGCCATGCAGCATCCAGCTGGATATTTGTTGTGTCAAATGTGGATTAATAGATTTGCTTTTCAGGCTGGATTCAGAGTCACAGGCAAAGCTATGGGCTTGAGGTTCAGAGTTTAAATAAAACTGTTTAATTTGTTCCTTGAGCTGTTTGACTGCTTTAAAAAAAATATCTAGAGCCTGCTTTGAGACTCATCAAAGAACCTGGGAGGATTTTCATTCTTCTCCTCCTGGCTACTTGAGAGGATTTGGATCAATCTGTTAAAAACACAACGTCACTTTCCACTCAGAGAGAGAACACGGGCAGCAATGAGGGCAAAGCTCCTGTACAAACCCATGGACCACTCATCCCTCAAGCTCCTGGGCCAGGACTAAGCCTCAGGCTTCCTCCAAAGACCCTGAGACGTGTTTTTGCTCTGGCTGCTGTGGGTGATGCCATCCCACCCCAAGGGAACTGTCCCAAAAACCTCTGCCAGTGCCTAAATCCACCGTTTGTCGTTGTGCTGCTCTCCAAGTCAAATGGCAGATTGGTCCAGAAAGTGGCAAAGATGAATAAATTCAACCAACAAGAATTCCCTCAAGCACAAACCACTTTGCTCTTGGCCCTTGTGTCTCGGAGCTGCTGGTCTCTGGGATATTTGGGATGTTGTGCTCCCTCCCATTCAGCTTCTCTGGTGTTTCTAAGAGCTGAGCTCTGGTTACAGCCTTAGCAGGGATTTAACAGGGTCTGTCTCCCTGCTATCCAGCAGTCTATTTTCAGGAAAATCACAGCAACCTGATTATTTCTGAGACCTCTGCCCCCTTGTCAATTTTGATTGGAGTTGGCCCAGGAGTTCAAAAGGCTGTAACAGTTTGATCATATAATCCTGGCTTCCTTAGGAAACCGAGCGAAGGAACAAACAAACACAAGTCCTTACAGAAATACTCCCTTGACAGTTGAGGAGTTTTTTTAATCAACACCTTGGCTTCTATGAAGATTTTTACCTTCACTTCCCACAAAGATTGTCTTACAGAGCAGCCACCAAACGCAGCTCTGGAGTGGCACCGTTGTTTGCATTTGGGACAGGCTGGATCCCAGCGGGACCCGGTGTCCTGCCAGCATCCCCCAGGGCAGGGGATGAGCGCTGCTGAGCCACCCCACACTGGTTTCACCGCAGCAAAGCTCAGAGCCGAGCTTCCAGCGCAGAGGGAGAGGAATTCCCCGGGTGGACAATTCCCCTGCCCGCTCACCCGGCTCCAGTCCTGCCCAGGGCTCTGCGCTGGGCGGTGCAGCGGTTCCAGCTCCGCCTTTGGGATCCTGGGATTAATTAGGGCAGTGAAACACCGCCTCACCCTGCTCCCGGTCGGGCTCCTGCCCAGCGTGGTGGGCTTGATTTCCCCCGGGAGTGCGGAGAGCCCTGAGACACAAAGAGCCCCCAGTTCAGCCGAGCAAAACTCTGCAAACCAAATTTTTTGTCCCTGGGTGCGGCGGCAGCGCCCGGATCCCTCCGGGTTGTCCACCAGCTTCTCCCTCCGTTCCCTTTTCCCTCGGTGCTCCCTCCGTGAGCGCTGACAGCAGATCTGCTGAAGGGGCGATTTTACAACCTCATCCCAATCAAAGATAGCAGCTGCCGGGGCGGAAATCGTGGACAAAAGCATTCCTGGGTGATGCAAAGTTACGCGTTTTGATATTAATTGTGAGCTCTTTTTTCATCTTCCGCTTTCAGAGAAGTTCTTAAAAAAAAAAAAGATTGAAAAAAAAAAAGAATTGCAAATATGCCAAAAATTATTACCTATGCTCGTTCAGCGTTATTTGATCTCGGCCAATTACTACCGCGTTCCGAACAAGAAGCTGCAAAAGGAAATCTTCTCCCTCCTTTTTTGTTTATTTATTTTTTTTTAAGGATGTCAGGACTAACATTTTGCCGGCGTCAGAAACGATGACGCCTCATGCCGTTAGCCTGGGGATTGAAACAGAAAACACGGATTTGAGAGGAAAGCTGAGGCAGTGGGAAAGGACGGGAAAAGGGGGGACCGGTCCGTCCGGGAGGGGACGCGGGGCGGGCGCTGCAGATCCAGGATTTTCCTGGGCCAAAAATATGAGAATAAGTGTTCGGGAATGGTCTCGCGGAAGGCAGAGCCCGCACCACTCCTTTGCAAAGGGAACAAGATCTCTTTTTTATCTTTTCTTCCTTTCTTCTTCCTTTTTTTCCTTTCCTTCAACATAGCTTTTCCCTCCTCCGTGAGAGGTGTACGTTTAATTATAAAAGGGCCTTTTTCTGTTGTAATCTCTTTCCAGCTCAATTCCTTTGCTGGATAAATCCCTTAAACGTGTTGTCATTCCTTATTTATTGATTGCAGGTATTTGGGGTTTAATTGAGCAAGTCGGTCGTGGCCCAGGGCAGGAGTGGCGCTACATGAGCAATTAAATCTGATTAGCCCGAGCCCTTTAAGCCCCAGCTGGGTGATTGATAACCGAGACCAACATTCTTCAATTGACTCGCTACATCAAAAAGGAGAAGGGCTTAGAGGAGAAACGCATGGGTCCAACATGAAAAATAGCAAAGGAGCCGAGCAGATTAGATTTGCAAAGGAGCCGAGCTAACGGCGAAGGGAGCGGGGAGAACAGTCCTGCTCAGCCCATAAAATAAATCCCTGAGTGTCTCCTCCTCTAAAACTCAGCCAAGGCTGGATTTTTGTTTTGGTTTGTATTTTTTTTTTTTCTTCAGAGGCTGAAGTGACCCGAGCCGGAGCGAGAACGGCTGAAAGGCGGCGCAGCTCGGATTTTAACGCCGCTCAGCCCTCGGAGCGCGGCTCCATCCATAAAGCTGTCGTCTGTTTGTTAGGGTGTTTGTCTGCTCCGTCATTACGCTTTTTGCCCGGTAGTTTAAGAAAATAAACTGGCGGGGAGAACAGGAGCGGGTAACCCCCATCGATCAAGCTGATGGATGTCCCCGGCGAGGAGGGGCCGCACNCGTGCCAGCCCCGGGGTCCGTCTATGCCAGCCCCGGGGGTCCCGGTCGTGCCAGCCCCGGGGTCCGTCTATGCCAGCCCCGGGGGTCCCGGTCGTGCCAGCCCCGGGGGTCCCAGTCGTGCCAGCCCCAGGGTCCCTCCGTGCCAACCCCAGGGTCCCTCCGTGCCCTGCCAGCCCCATGGTCCCTCCGTGCCGTGCCAGCCCCGGGGGTCTCTCCAGCCCCGGGGATCGCTTCAGCCCCGGGGG
>VZTG01009144.1:101311-190352 GCA_013397845.1 Melanocharis versteri | reverse complement strand
AGGAATTAAGGCTTTGCCCCCTATCCACGACCCCAGGCTCAGACCAGCAAGGAATTCTTCCAGCCCGAGGAAACGACGTGAGTCCGGGGGCTTTCCCCTGCCCCAGGCTCCCCCTTTGTGTCCCCGCTGAGATCCCGGGGCGGGGGGGGCCCGGCGGGGCNGGGGAAGAGAGACGCTGCAGACAAACTGAGGCTGTTTCGCAGGCGCCAGGAGCGGGGAGATGAAAGGGAAGCTCCTGGGGGAAGTGGCTGTGCAGTTTGACCGGCTCCAGCAGCAGCAGCAGCAGCAGCAGCAGCGGCAGCAGCCACGGCCCGTCCCGGGCAGCTCCGCCTCCCCCTCCGCCTCCCCCTCTGCCTCCCCCAGGCTCCAGGCTACCCCTGGGCCCACCTCCGGCTCGCTTTTCCCAGCCTGGAGGCGGAGGGAGGTGTCGGGCGGGCACTGCCGCAGCATCCTCGCTCCTGTAGCCATCAAGCCGGGAGCAGCATCCCCGCCACGAAATTCCACAGCATCGTCAGTCTGGGGTGGCTGGGGATGGTGGGATGGGGGAGGCGGCTGTCCAACACCCCCTCCCTCCCCTTATCGGTGTAAATCAGGAGGGAACTCGCTGGGAGCATCACACGAACGATGTCCCGTGTCCCCAGTCCCCGTAAAGCACCAGCCCCCGTCCCTCACAGACACCTCGGGAGGACAAAACGCCGGTGGGCGGTGGGGAGCGCGTTTATTCTCCGGGAGGGAAAACCCCAGGAGCATTTCCCCCTCCTTTTATGATCGATTTGGTTAATAGTCCGTTTTCTAGAGACAGGAGATTTTTTTTTTAACGAGCCGCCGCGAGGCTGGCGTGTGGACATCCTTCAGGGAAGGAAGATAAGGCTCCCGATCTGCCTCGAAAAAGAAAGGCAGGAAAATGGAATCGCAGTGTGCATCAAGTGTAAATTTTGCCCCGAAACGAGGCGTACAGCGAGGGAATATTTGATGTGTCAGAGGCTGGGAGATTATTGTTTCATCGCCTTGCCCCAGATAAGACCCGGAGCCAAGAGAAAGGCGTTGTATTAACAGTAATACGCGTTTATCTCCAGACGCTAGAAAGGAATTAAAGCGAGCTGAACATCAGAGCTTCCGAGGGATCAGGGCTGGTTACCGACGCCTCGATCTAGATCCACCTCTGGATTCCCGAAGCCGTTTTGGCTGACAGCTCTTGGCTGCGGAGCCAGCTCCGAGTGGTTTCGAGGGGACCCTTGCCCGAGCATCCTTCGGGGGGACGCGTCCCGCAGAGCCGGGGAGGGCGGGGGGCTCTGCCCGGCTCCCGGTGCGCGGGGAAGGTGGAAGCGGCGGAGCCGAGCTGCACCGAGTGCAATCACGCGTTGTAATTGTCCCCTGTGTCACCCGGCAATGGTCCCCATTGATCGCACCGGTGCCATCCGCTCGTTCGGACGGCGGGCGCACAGCGAACCGCGCTCGTTGCGCAAGGCCGGCGTCTCCTCCCGCACCCGCCGAGGGTTGCGCTCTCCCTCTCTCTGCGCAGGTATTTGATTTACCGGCAGATATTTATCCTGCTTGGCAAGAGGCAGGGGATAGTTGGGAGAGGTCAGATGTCTTCCTGCGCAAAGCAATCAACAGCTTTGCCCTTAAGGATTGAAAACAATTTTTTTTCCCCCCAAGGTAGTAACTTTTTAAATAAACACAAGGGGAAGGTTCGAGGGAGGAAAGCGTTGGTAGAGAGGTTAAATTTACACGCGGAGAACTCGCGGTCAGGAGGATCCTTTGGAGACGGGGATTTCGGAGGTGATGCTCGGCCCCTGGCTGAGAAGAAGAGCGGGACCCCGGGGCTGCCCGGCGAGCCCGGACCCCGGAGGGTCCCGCTGTGTCCTGGAGGCCAGGGCAGGACCTTGCCCCCCCCAAAGCTGCTACCCCCGAGCGCAGGATCGGGCCCCGCGGAGAGAACCCCCGGGCACCTGCTGGAGCCGCTCGGAGCCGCCACAGGACCCCCCCAAATCCACCACTGGGAAAGATGTGGGAAAATACTTTAGGGTTTGGCCCAGTGCCACCCTCCCGCCCCGTCCCCCACACCCCGAGGGCAGAGGGACGAACCCTCGAGGCTCCCCAGAGAGGGGGAACGTCAGGGGTGACTTCTATTCAGTTATTTATTTATTTTCACGAGGCAGAGAAAAGGGAAAAAATACGATCTATGTCCTTAAAACTTTTTTTTCCCCTCTCCCCGGGACTCTGTCTTTCTGTTTGCAAACGGTTTCCATCGAACTTGTTGCAGGGAATCCTAATAATCGCACACACCTTCCTGCCTGTCTGGGCGATGAATAAACCAACATGATTCACCTCGGCCAGGGAAATAATGTGTGCAGAGTGAGAAACTCAAAGCTCCTGCTTTGGCTTTGATTGGAGCACCCGATTATTCCCAGAGTCTCCCCACCTCCCCGCACAAACAAGCAGCCGGGTTTATTTCCACGGGCGTGTTTTATTTGTCAATTTTCAGATATATTCGTTTTCGATGGTTTGCTCGCTGCATTCCGTCAATCTTGGAAATGCAGAGGGAATGCGGGATGCGAAATACACTGAATTATCCTGTGCCCAAAGGCAGCTCCTATAAAAACCCTGTTATTTATGCAGTTCTTTCGCGGTGTGATGTGTCCCACGCTGGATGCAATTCCACAATTCCAGTTCTCTTCTGTCAGTTATTTTTTTCTGTTCAGCTCCACGTCATCATTTTCCAAATCTATCCCGAGCCCCCTGAATTGATCGCAGCTTCGCGACTGCCGTTTGTCTCCCGTCATTTCCCATCTCTTTTTGATTACCCCGGACGCTGTAATAAACCGATCAATAAACGGCTTTTGAGTAACAGGCTCAGACTCGGTACAAATTGACTGTGAGGCTGCCAGACTCCGTGAGATCAGCCGGCTGATTTCTTTACTTCTCGAACCCCATTTCTTCTAAGAAAATGTGAATTTTCGTGTTTTCTTTTTCGGAAAAAAACTGGTGCAGTAAGATTAAGGAGCTTTATTATTATTTTTTATTATTTTTGCTCGGTAGAACGAAGACGGGGACTGAGTCTGCAGCTGTTTGGGCTCGGCTGAGCTGTGCCCCTGGCTGAGCTGAGATGCTCTGGCTGGGATGCGGTGCTCCGGAGCTCCAGGCACGGACACCCCGCGCTGTCCCCCGCGGTGGCGCATCCCTGGCCGGCCGTGCTGGCTGTGAGTTCGGGGCTGGCTGCTGCCAGAGCCGCGGGGATCCCCGCAGGAATCTGGAGACAGCAAAACTCCTCGGTCCAAGCGTGATTTTCCATCCCTCCATCCATCCCTGTCCTCTCACCCACGGCGCGGAACGTGAGTGGGGTGGGCAGCGAGCACATTCCGCCCCGGATTCCAGCCAGCCCTCCAAGGTTACAGGGATTTTTCCCCCCCTCTATTTAATTACACTCAGGGTTCTTTCACGGCGTTTTTCGCAATTCCTCTGATTGCATTTCGAGCTGATATTAGCTCAGGAGTGAACCCCATCGGCGTCCCCGCCATGGTCCGCAGGGGTGGGGAATTTATTTGGATGCTCCTAATTCCTCTGTCGATTGTATCGGTTCCAAGTCGTTTTAAGCAGGGCAACAATTTTTATTTGTGTGTATAGATGTATTTGCACGGAGAGTGGTAACAAGCAGAATAAATCATACTTTAGAACGCAGCAGATGTTGGAAGGATGCTCGTTTAGAAAATGATGAGATTAAATCCATGCGACTTCTTTCACAGATTTATTTAGCACAGACTCTCAGAAATCAGAGAGGAGAAGAATCCTCAACTCTTCTATCCCTGATAGTGTAACTTTCTCTCTTTCTACACATGTAAGGTCGTTAGAAACATCCATAATTGTTGGATACCCATAATTGTTTTTTCTATAATTACCCTCTGGAAAACAACCCTCTTTCTAATATAAGAATTATCTTTGCCTATGCACTTACAAAATACGTTTTAAACAACTTCATTTGTAGTCTCTAAGGTATAAAAAAGCTTAAAAATTCTGCAACTCTGAGGTGGCTGCTTGCAGAGATTTTGGGGAGGAAGCACTTCAGGGAAGGTTTGTCTGTTGTCTGTTATAGGGGACTTTGCATCATGTAAAACACTGACTCAGGTTTTCTGCGCTTTTATTAAAAATCTGCATTTTCCTCTGACTGCACAACCCCAATTCATTCCACTGAAATGCTCTTTGGACAGTAGCTCCCCACTGCTCCTCATTTGCAAAAATCACGGTTATTCTATCGACGAATCAAATTGTTTTTCCACTGCTTGTTTTTTATTTTTTGAGAGTGGGGCTAACAAGACCACTATGCCCAGAGATGCTTTTGGGATTTAAGGGTTTGGTTTGGAGCTGGACCCTGATCCCGCCCGTGGCTTGGCTTTGCTCAACTTCCCCAGTTGTGCTGCACCAAAACGCGGTGCAGAATATTTCAGGATGGACGCAGCCAGCTCAGTGTCCCTTCCCAAGAGCAGCGACAACGGTGAGGAAAAGCGGGAAACAGCGATTTGTACCGAGCAAAGAGATTTTTTGCAATGTCAGGGTGTTTGACCGTGATAACGGCGAGCTCTGGATATTTAAGGTTCGGTTAATAGAGGTTTTATTTCATTTGATTTACTCCAGATGGTTCTCAGCCACAACACACAGGCTGAGACAGCAACCAGAGCCCCGGCGTGCAGGAGGCTCCGAGTAATGAATTTTCATTTGGCCCACAGCAGATAAGAGCCCAGGCAAGGCTTGGATCTGCAGCAGTTGGGATTCCAGAGCCCTGCTCTGCTCAGGGGGAGCAGGAGAGGGCTCGGGAGGTGGCTGCTGCTGCTTACAGCTCAACGAGAGCCAGGTCCGTGTGCGCCAAGAAAATCATCTTAAAATGATGTTAACAGTTTTCCGTGGAGGGATAAATCTCCAGCTGGAGCAGCCAGGGAAGTTCGGTCAGCCCTGGTTTGTGGTGCCAACACCGGCTCTGCTCCTCCATCGTTCCTGGGGCAGGGCCAACAAAGCCAACCTCGTTGTGACCTAACTCCAATTACAGCTGGCCTAATCAGCCCAGGCTCTAATATGGTAACAAAGGCTTTGCACCATCCAAAATTCCCACCAGACCTTCTGGAGCATGACCAGCACCACCCAACCCCACAAAACACAGCAGAGAGATAAAGCACCCTTTGTTTCTTCTGCACTTCCATTTGTGCTTTAAATAATTATTTTTTCTTTTTTTCTATGTGTAAATCTGTAATTCACAAGTAGGAATCCTTAGTTTATTCAGCCAGATTTTGATTTCTTTGGTCGCGTTTCAAATAGGTCAAGATTAAGTATATCTGTGATTATGGGAAAAGAGGGAAAATTCTTTGTCATGAGCATCTACCTGTTAATAAAAAAGGAGAAAGTGGCAGGAGCCCTCAGAGGGAATTGCTAATGGCACGATTAGAGGAGTTATTGGTGTGGTAGAATTCAAAGAGGATAATGCAAAAGGAAGATTATACTCAATAAATATGAAAGTTGCTGAAGCCTTCTGGGAAGCACAGGGAGCTTTTCTCCCTAGCAACTGTTTCTTGCAAGTGTAACATTATTGTTAGTGATTATCCATCTGCTTTTCTTTCCTGGCAGAAAAGCCAGCATGCAAAACCCCATTTCTGCGTGCGTGCATTTGTGTTCTGCAGCTCGGTTCGCAGCAAAATGCAAAGCGTTCTCTCTTTCAAGTCGCTGGATGCCAAGAAAAGCAGCTTCTGCAGGATGCAAACAGCAGCGAGCAAATCACGGGGTATCGCTGTCCCCGCGTCACCTCCTCATTCCCGGCGGGGCTTGGATCCAGCGCAGAACATCCCTGCAGGTGCAGCTCGGGCCAGAGGTCCTGAAGGAACCGAAAGGCTCCTTCTTAGCTCTACACTGGCCGTGGTTTGGGGAGAAAAGCAGCTTGGGACGAGGTCTGGGCGCCCACGCGGATCACGTCTGTCTGCAGCATCGTCTGCTGCCCTTCGCTCGGTGCTGGGGGTGCGGGAGGTGCTCTGCGGATGTCACACAGCCCGGTCCTGCTGCAGAGCGGCTCCTGGGCTCTGCAGGCAGCTTCCCGCAGCCTGGCATCCCCCCAAAGCCGGGCGAGGCAGCGGGAGGCTGCGGTGGAGCGAGGGCAGCAGCTCCAGCTCTCCCCAGCACCCGTGGCCGGGCTCGCTCCCACTCACCGCTGCTGCCCCCAGACCAGCTCTAAACCCTGCCTGCAGCCCTGGGCTGGGCTCAGCAGACGCTGGAGCCCTGCCCAGGTGAGAGGGGAGAGGTTGGGAGCTCCCATCGCATCCCAGAGCCTCCTCCCAGGGGAAGCAGCTCTCTGTTTTTCTCCTGCTCCATCCTGGGTTTGGAGCTCGTGCTAAGCTGCAGCTTTCACTGAAGGACTGGTCTGACAACATGGGGAGCAAAGAGTTGGTTCCAAGAGCCAATTCCACTTCTTTCCCCTCCAACAGCTTCCCTCCATCCCTTCCTTGGCTCTTTTTTAGAATTCGAGTGATGCAGGTTGTCCTCTGTTGGGGACAGAGGTGACACTGGCACAGACCCCACAGATGAGAGGGAAAAACAGCATTTTCCAGCCACCACAGATCCTGTGTCTCCGTCAGGAAGGCAAATCAACTCTTGTCTCCTCTTTTATTTATTTACGATTTTTTAGGCAAAGCTTTCCAACAACAATATGAAAAGGCAGGAGAAACATGAGATCATCCAGTGCTGGATTTGAGAGAGACAGACACTCCTTCATCTGGGTTTTCTCCTGCTAGCACTGTGCGATCTTCAGGGAGAAGCATAAATACTGAGTAATTTTATTAACTGTCTCTTCTAGGGGCTTGTTCAGGCCAAATTGGGATTTTATAAAACAAACAAACAGCACTTTTAAAAAAAAAAAAAATCAAAATGTACGAAAGTATCAACAGAGGGATATTAAGTTTTCCAATTAAAAGAATTATCTTATATAATTAAAATCCTCACCACCACCTCCCAGATTTTGTGGTGCCAGGAATGAAAAAAGTATAAATACAAACGACAGTGAGTTTTTCACTTCCAGAATCCAAGTGAAATGAATGTCATGGTACAAGAAAAAAAAAAAAAAAGAAAAAGAAAAAGAAAAAAAGAGGGATGATTGAAATTCTGTTTTATTGAGTGCAGGTGTTCGTAATGGCGTAAGAGAAAATGTTTTTAGTTTTTAGGTTGTTGTTTTCCACTGAAGTTTCTGGACTGTTAAAGCTGAGATCTGAAAACAATCCAACCTGCGATTAAAAGGGGAAACCATACCTGTGTTTAAAGGGAAACACAAGCTGATAACAACTTTTTCAGCCCTAAATTCATTCTGAGTATCCAGAGTTTTGTTTGTTCAGAGCGATGTCTTTAAAGCAATTTGCTGCACTCTGAAAATACGTGTTTTATTACCTGTGTTCAAGGTAGCTGATGATTTAAAAGATGGGTAATGCCAGGGTTTCTTTGGTTACCTCCAAACAATCCCTCTTTATATTCTCCCAATTATATCTTCATCAAACAACGGCAGAGGAACCCTTGAGATCTGACTCCGGACACATTTTTAAGTGTGTGTGTGTACATCTCCCCGTGCTCATGCATTTATATCACAAATAAACGCTATAGTTGCTGAGATCTCAAATCATTCCTGACATGACACAGCCTTAAATTAAAAGCTGGTTAACACAATGACAAGAGAATAAAAAGATTATTGTCTCCCCTTAGTGTCACAAGCAGCGGTTGAAACAGAAACCGAGCTGAGGATCCCCGACTCCCATTTGATGGAATGACTTTGGAATCGCAGTTCCCACATCCAAAGCTGGATCTGTCCAAGCCGGCTGCAATTTGCATTTTAAGTCCGAGGAAATGCAATATCCAGCCAAATCTCCATTTCAATTGAAGCCGGTTGATTCAGCCTCGCTTGGAGCCAGCAGAATCCTCCGCGGGGCTCGCAGGAGCTGCATCAGATGTGGCGAACTGCTCGCTGCAATTGCAGCAAAATTCCCCCAAAGGGGAGAGACAGAGAGAGAGAGGGAGAGGGAAAAAGGGCCGGCCCCGAGCTCCGGGCGGGCTCCGCTCCTCCGCGCAGCGTAATTGGGAGCTCTGCTTTCATCCCGCTCTCCTTTGTTCTGCCGTGTTTGACAACGCACGCATTGGAAAATTAATGGGTTAATCACCTGCCTAATGGCTTTGTAGCCAACGCCAAGAGGATCTTCCCCGGCTCTGCTGGCGAGTTGGAATAAACATCTTCATCTGCAGCGCTGCGAGAGCCGAGCGGAGCAGGCTGGGGTGGGGAGCGAGAGCTGCTGCTTCCCATTCCGAGTTCTGGAAAAGCTGAAAACAAATTTTCCTTTTGGATTTCACTTTTTTTTTTAACAGAATCAGTCAGTACCCCGATATCCATTCCCCGCACTGACTCTGTTCTGCTTAAAAATAAGAATTTTCATCATTCTATATTTATTTTTTATCAATTTATATAGATTTTAATCAGTTTATATGTATTTTTCTCACTTTTTATTTATTATAGTTATAGGCATGGATTCAAATGTAAGATTTAACTGTGCTTTTTTAAAGCATCTTTTTAAAGCATCAAACTTTTGATCACATTTCTAAACATATTTTTACTAAAACATCAAAAGAAAAATTGAAAATGCCCACAAAACAGCCAAACTCAAGCCCTGATATTTTGATGCGGGGAAAAAAGGGGGATTTTTTTAAAGCAAATATTTCATTTTGGAGATTTCCCAATATCTCAGCGCAGCATTTTAACAAAAATCTGTTGCACCTCGTGCTGACTGACAGGGCACAACTTCTGGAAACATCTTAATTGCAGCTCTGCAGGTTTGGTAGCTTATCACAACCATTTAAATAGTCACTCTTAGACAAATACAGAGTAATACGATCCCCAGCCTTACACCCTCAAACCATAAAGTAAACTTGTTTTTCCATGAAGCAATTAGAAGGCTACATTTAGACACAGCCCTAAAATAAACAACAGAGGCATATCTGCGAACACGATTGGATGTTGTAACTTGTGGGCTCCGGGAATGACAGGTTACAGTTACTGAAACAGCAGGGAAAATATTGATCAAGATGTGCAGGGGACACACGGGAAAATCAGGCTGCATGGAGGAGGAATTTCCATTCCAACCCCGATTTTGCACTGATTCCCCTCCTGTGGTTTACAAAGAAAAGGGCGAATGTCAGATTACGGGAAAACTCCCCAATATCTCCCATGCTTCTGGCGTTTGCTTTTTCCTAGACTATCTTGAATTCTTATTCCTTTTAATTAATTCCTTAATTAAAAAAACCTCGTGACGTCATATATACATTCGAAAGCAAACGCTTCTAGATGTTTTACTGTTTAATGCAGATTTTGCCTGATTTACATCAGGGGAAATTTGACATCCACATGAAATCCCCACTCAAAACATCCCTGAGACCTGGGATTTGTGGCTGGGTCACTCCTGCTTTGCCAAAAGTCCTGTTCCAGCTGCTGCTGGGCGAGGAAACCCATCCCAGACCCCTCTGGAATCAAGGAAGCACAAGCCACTTGTATTTCCCCAGGATGAATTTGGGGTCCAGCTCTCTCCAGGAGGTCCCAGGGGTCCCCACTGCAGCCCTGGGAATGGGGTGCAGATCCCAACCTGAGCACAGGAGCAGGAACAAACCCCTGCCATGCCCAGAGCTGCTGCCCAGGGTCTGGAAAAACCCCAGACCCTCAAACTTTCTGCCTCTCTCACACCTCCTGCTCTCGCTCCTTCCATCCCCTCAGTGAAGGTCACGTTCGCTGTTCAAAGAAACAAACACAAAGGGGGGAAAATCTGCCTCAAAATTCAAAGATAAGCTTCAAACAGGCCAAGAATCTCAGCCCATTTATTATCCCTCTGCAGCCAGTGATGCAGCATTTCCACCCCCTGAAACCACTGTTTTTTTCTCTCTTATTTGTCTTTTTTTCAGGAATTTTCAGATGCCAGCATAACCACAGCTTTCCTGTCAGGACGGCTACACTGAAACATCTTTCAGTGGATCCAGTGTGCTCTGTACTCTCTGCAGTTTAGAACACAGCCATAAAAAATTGCTCAAGGCTGAATCTTGGCATATTAAGTGTCATCACAGAGGTAATTGCTTTTCTTTAAACACCTAGAAAAACAAAAACCCAACATCTGAAGTTGCCAAAAGGCTCTCATGTCCAAACACCTACACTTCCACAGGAGGGTTTCTTGGCTTTTCTTCCCGTCTTTCTTCGCGTTTTTTTTTTCCTCTCAGCTGCTTTTGCAATTGAGTGTAAGCATCAGAAAACAAGCAAGATTATTAACCCACAAAAATGTGTCCAGTTAACAAAATGTTAGGAAACACAATGTCTAGGACGACGTGTCCTTATTACACCCTTTTCTAACACAACAGTCTCTGCACTATTAGAGGAATGAGTAACACATGGCACTGAGGTTTGAATATGGCTCTTTTAATAATCCATTGTCAGCTCTGACAGCACAAATGCTCTAATTCAGTTTATTTCTTGGTCCTTCAAACTTTGCCGTGTGGCAGTAAATTCAGATTTACGCATCTTAAATGCCGACGTAAAATGGGGATGGGGCCATGCTGGATTTTTGGGAGTGGATTGTTGCCTCTCTCTCAGAAATCTGCAAAAATTGGGGTCTGATTCAGTTCAGAAAACTGCTCTGGGTTCCTAATTCTGACAAAGCAATCACCAGCACAATTAGCTTATCCTGAGAAATCTCAGTATTTGATTTGGAAGTGGTAAAACAACATCAATTCAAGGAGCTGCTTTGCCTATTTGGATCTTTACAAGCTGGAATTGGAGGACTGCGAATGAATAACAACAAAACAGAATAGTAAATAAGCAGTAACCACATCAAATATTTTCCTTGTCCGCATTCCTGGTGCAAATTCCACCATTTTTCACAGCTTTTTGGTTATGGTTTTAGCCTTTTCAATTTCTAATTCCAGAACCCAGCCAGCCATTTCCCAAACTGTTGTTGTGGAGAGCTCCGAGCAGCTGAATGACTCCACTGTGCTCCCCAGCCTGCACGAATCCATCACGTTCTGCTTAATTTTGCGTGGCTGTCACTTTTCCAGTCTGTTTGGGGAACGCTACTGTGCAGCTGATCTTTCATTTCAGGACATCCCAGGCTTGCCCTGCTGCTCCTGGCCAGGCTGCAGCTCTGGCTGTCCCGGTCGAGCCTTTGCTCTGCAGCTGCTGAGAGGGTTTTGTCAGGATTTCATCCCACCCTACTGACAGATATACGGCCAGTTTTAATTAATTGTTCTTTTTTAGTACGTAAGAGTTGCTGAGCTGAGTGATGTGATGGGAGGAAGTAACGCGGGGCTCTGTCCAGAGCTTTTAGCCCTGATTTTGAGTGTGGAATTTGGGTGCTTTATGCAAGGAGTGGGAGAGCTGTCAACTCCTTCTGCTGAGGGACTCAGAGCTCATTGCTCCTGCTCCTGGTGGCTCCTGCTGCCCCTCGGTTTTTCCTAGGAGCTCCTCCAAGTGTCAGAGATCCCTTCAGACCCCTCCTAACGCAGCCTGGGCCTCTCCAGCTTTGCTCTTGCCACACTCCCCGTGGTTGTTTGTCTTTTCCAGTGCTGGGGAGCTGGAGTCGTGGCTCAGGAATGAACACCACATCAAAAAGGTGCACATGAAACCAATACAGCTCTTTCCAAGAACGCTGCACGCTTGAATCCAGCCCCAAACAGTCATCCCAATTAACATGCATATTCCAGCATTTCCCATAACTAAGTCAGAACGTCTCGGGCTGTCAGCACTTCAGGAAATTTCATCACCTCACTGTCCACTTCTTTCTGCAGCTCATTAAAAACCCCAACACATTAAATCTTGCTGCTCTGCAGCTCTGACATGAGAACAATCCCCGGGTTTGTCTTTCCTTTCCTCTGGGGGCTGCAGGGTTCCGCCAGCTCCTTGGCAGCTTCAAGGCAAGAAGATACTTTCTCCTCATCCCAAATCGGTGATTTTTTTTCTGTGGAGCAGCCTCATATAAAATAAAGCAAAAAAAACCCCACCGAAATAAATAATCCCCATCCAAACACATTTGTTTACCATGACCTACATGGGATTTTGTGAAGAAATATCCAGGGTTAGTACACCCGTCTGGCCTGCTCCCAAGATTACACCACAGCCAAGCTGTGCCTGTGGTGCAGAGAAAGCAATGGACAGATTTCTCTGCTGGGGAATTTCCTGCACGGGGCAGGGGATGGGTGAGCTCTGCTCAGGGCTCAGCACCTGCGAGGAAAAGGCTCTCAGGAGGGGTTTGGGGGAGGGACAGGGACAAGGACAAACCCTGCTACCTTGGAGGGAACAATCAGGGGTTTCAGCACTCAAGCAGGTAGGTGGGAAGGAAAGGTGACTTTGTGGTTGAGCTGTGCACTCTCCCACAGGAAATATGGGTGAATTTCGAAGCCCTGGACATTGTCCTTCGCTGTAAGAAAGTCCTGTGACCTCTCTGGGGCTGGGGCTGCCGTGTATGAAATGGGAGCCATTGTATTTTCTTCCTTCTCCTCTTTGTCTCCTGCTCTCCTGCCTGTTTATTTTAGCCATGATATGTTTGTACAGCACTTAGCACAATGAGATCCTGTTCTTGTCCAAGAGCTCGGAGAACTCCGTAACACAAAGGTTGTGTTAATGAGAGAGATAATAAACCTCACTGGGAAGAAAAAAAAAGGAAAAGAATTCTTGTCATTTT
Organism: Melanocharis versteri; assembly: GCA_013397845.1. Classification (NCBI taxonomy): domain Eukaryota; kingdom Metazoa; phylum Chordata; class Aves; order Passeriformes; family Melanocharitidae; genus Melanocharis; species Melanocharis versteri. The sequence continues at coordinate 177,633 of VZTG01009144.1, read as the reverse complement.
TGTTGGAATTCCAATAATGACCAGCTCGGAGCGACTAAACCCCAGGTGACTCATGGAGCAAGGAAAGCACGCAGCAAGTTTTTCACAGCTGGCCTCTAAACGTGTTTTGGGTTTTATTTTTAAACAGCAGCAGCCCCTCTCCAAAGATCACAAGTGCTCTGCTTTCTGAGGAGGGGGGGGAAAGAAAAAGGCACCTTCTTCAGTGAAATCTGACACTCGCAATCCTTGGCTTTCAGCTTTTCTTCTTCTCGGCGTTATTTGACATTCTCTGAGTGCTCCTGAGCTGGATAAGGCAGGATCAGTGTTCTCAGCTCGCGACACAGCACCCTGGGAGAACAGGAGGCTTCTTGCAGGGACGAGTCTCCCACCTCCTGTGAGCTTTGGGATCGAGATCCCCCTCGGGCAGCTTTTCTCATCCTTTGTCGGGAGCAAGTTTTGACAACAGCAATGCTAATTGATTAAACGTTCTAATCAGAGATTACAGCTCAAAGGGAGATAACATTTTTATTTCACTGTGTCTCTGGGAACATCAGCCTGGAAGGAGCTTTGTTGCCCTTTGGCCGTGCATCAACCCAAATCAATCTGCTTCCCGCACCCCTCCTTTATTTGTGCTGAATCTCTGAGGTCAGGTGTTCAAAAAGCTCCTTCAGTACTCACGAAACATCTTTCATCAGGATTCAGGTGGGGGGAAGGCTCTTCAAAAACGACTTTGCAACTTTTATATTCCTTCTACTCGGGTAGTTTTTCCACCCAGAGCCAGCTGGCACTCTCAGTCTGGAAGCATAAACACTCTGACTGCAGCAAATATCTTAGGTTAAACTATGGCTTAAAATTGGTGGTGAAAGGGGCTGTGTCTGGAACGAGCTTTTTACAATTATTTCACTTAGATATGGACAGATTGGCAGAATGCAAAAGTGGAATGAAGAAAATCATCCTGTGCTGAGGCAGGACTGAATATTCTTAAACAAGGTATGGAAGTTAATTTGTCACTTTTGTTTTCCCTCTAAAGCCTTTCCAAGAACTATAAAAATCAGGTGTGTTAAAGGCTTCCAGTAACATTTAGAGCACGAATAAATGTTTCTGCAGATGGAATTAAGTGGTGCAATGGGTGAGTGAGTGGATGAGTGCCCAGGCTCTGGGAACTCTTGGAATCTCAACCTGCCACTGGAACCAATCCCCTGAGGGCTTTGGGGATATCACAGCCGTGGCTTGGATATCAGCTATACCAAGAGAGTTATATTTTCCAATGGGAACATCTAAAATCATTATTTTGGTTCCTCTTCCCCTTTATGCACCGTGTGTTTTGCTTGATACCTTTCAGATTTCATGAAAAATTATTGCAGAAAGTTCCCAAGTCGCGTTTCCTATCAGGGCACTTGAAGAATCAACGAGCTGATCCCTGCATCACCTGCAATAAAAACAAAGGAAAACCACCCCAAAAACCAAAAAACCAAACCAAACCAAGACAAACCCCACAACTATGATGTACTTTTTAATGCATAAAGAGCTGACCATTCGGATTTTTGGGTTTTATTCCTGTTTTGAAGGATAATGCCAAGTTCATCTCGCACACACAGAAGGATGCTACTGCTGGAAGTGCAGTTTCCAGACAGAACTGCTTTCCTCCCTAAATCGGAATAATTTACCTTTTTAGTTTCTCAGTGAAATATTTGAGTGAAGTGGAACTTCTGCGGGATTTCATGAATATAATTAGATGCTCAGCAGTGGCTGAGAATCAGATTGAGGTTTTTAGATAGTACCAGTCATAAAACGCTGTCATTTTTGCAGTGGAACCCAGCTATCAGCTCTCCCTCCTCTTAAAAAAGGGCCAAGATTAGGTGATTAGAGCAAATCTTGTAGTCCAAGTATGTTAGGAGGAAAACTCCTCAGGAATGTAGGAAGGCAGGAGATAACAGAAACATAAAAATACTCTGGTGAATAGGAAGGGTAATACCCAGGGCCAGATTTTGATCTTTATTAGACTCGCGTAAATCTGGAGCAGCTCCACAGACCTCAGCTCCGTTGCTTTGACCTTGCAGAGATTCCAGATCCACAGCATAAATCAGCAGAGATAGCTTTGTGTCTTTGGGAGAGGTGGGTTATAAATACAGACTGATATTTATGCAAACACATGTGGCACAAAAACATCCCCACGGTTGTTTTTATTTGAACGTTGCTGTGTGCAACCACCAGCTCTGCTGCCTCTGCACCGAGCTCTTCCCCCTCCTGACCTCAGAGTTTGTACAATACTACTACTGCCTTACTACTGCCTTGACATTTGAGTAGGAGCAAAGAGATTTTGGCCAGATATTTTTATTTTTGATTTTCCCATAGCTGCGTTAGGAGAGAATGGCTGCAAAGCATCAGATGGATAAACCATGTGTGAAACCAAGATGCTGCTGTTATTCTTATTGATGGATTATTTGATCTTTTCTTTCCTTCTTTTTTTTCCTTCTTTTTTGTTTCCTTCTTTTCATCTGTTTTCCCCCGTTTTTTATTTCCTGCTGTGTGGTCACAAAGGCACCAAGCCTGATGTTTGCCCTCTGTGCTCCCATGTGTTGACTCCAGTGATAATTCACAGTAGATTTTCAATCTTAACTGTTGCCCATCCAGTGTTCTGAGCTCTCAGCTCCATAAGGAATTCCAGGAATAAAGATTTTCCCTCCTGGCTGTTGGTATTTCCTCTTTCCGTGCAGGAATTTCAGGTGGCACGGGGCATGGACATGCCAGGGGCTGCTGAACACCTGGGACTCAAAGAAGCAGATGAGTGACGGAAAAACAATTTGGAAAGAGCCAAGGAGAAAAGACACATTGGATACATGACTACAACAGGTTTGAAAGAAATTTGATTGGCCCAGGTTCGAGATATTGGCATTCCTGAAAGCTCTGCTGTGTCTTGAACTGCTGCTGTTTGTAAGGAACTGTGGAATCATGGAATGGTTTGGGTTGGGAGGGATTTTAAAGCTCATCCAGTTCCATCCCTGCCACGGAAACACAGACCTTCCACTGGACCAGATTGCTCCAAGCCACGTCCAACCTGGGCTGGGACAATTTTAGGGAGGTCTCTGCTTTGGTAACACAGGAAGCAGAAATTAAAATGAGCAGAGGAATGGGAAATGGCTGTGGGAGGCCAGCTGGGAATTTTGAGGGAGAAATTGCTTCATTCTTGTGTGATATCTCTTGTCTAAAAACTTCAGCAAATCACACCAGTTAAAAATGAATTACATAGAGATGAGTGAAGCCTTTCACTTACCACTGATCTGAAGTTCACACAGTATCCTCTCTTCCTGGAGCTGGGAGAAGAGGGACACACAGATCAGGTGCTCTGTACTATTAGTAAAAAGTAGTAATAATGAGAATAGAGACAAAAAAGAAGCAATGGGAACTTTTTGTCTCTGGTAAAGGCAAATTGTGTGGAGGCAGCACAAGTCTGGGTGCAGCCTATAGGCAAATCCTGGTAGGGCTGCTCTGTCCTCCTCTGAGTTCACATATTTTTTCATTTTTGCATCTTTTTTTTTTTTTCCCAGACAAGGAAAATCTTGCATTTTTTGTTTTTTACCTATTCTGATTAATGCCTGTCTCGGTCCCCTCCCACCCTCTTTGAATTTTTCATGTTAATGACACCCAGCTCAGATTTTCCTTTTCCTGGGGGAAATAAGCCTGTTCTGAGAAGGCACCTCCACACCATTCGTGCAGAGCATTTCCTAGGGTGAGCTAAGGGCAAAATCCCCACAACATTATTGCACCAGGTTTGTCATCTCACATTTCATAAATCCTTGAAAATAAGCTCCTGAAAAGCAGGGATAAAGTGACATTTGGGAATGGAGTGAAATCCCAACCTGAACGTGAACCCCAGCCGTGGAGGGGAGTTGGGTTTCCAGCTCCTCCATGTGTTTGGAATGGCTTAGGCTGGGCTGGAGCTGTTTGCTTAGCCCTGTTATGAACACAAGGCTTGAACTCCTGCCCCCCTCCCTCATAAATAAACTGATGTCCAGGCTAAAGTCAGATGCCCATCTTTCCTTGAAGTGACATCCACGGCTCACATCCGAAAAAATCTCTGGGGTGACGAGGGTTAAGAAACATAAATCTCGGAAAATGGTTTATTAATTCTGTGCTAGGAGCTCATGCCTAGGAAAGTCAGCAGGATGGATTAGGCTGCCTGTGTGTACAGTAAGGAGGGTTTTTTTCCTTTCCTCCCCTCCCACCCCTTTTTAATTAGAAGCAGATTTAGAAAGTGGGACTTTCCTGAATAATCGTCCCCAGTAAACCTTTAATCTCAGTCACCTCCGTGAGAAAAGAACGGGAAATCGGTGTGCAGAAAGCAGGGAGACACAAAGGAAGGGAATGGCAGGGGAGGGACAGGCCACTAAATTCACCTTTTAAAACGGTGATGATTTTGCTTATGTGGATGTTCTGTTGTCTTGCACAGTTCCAAAAGCTTTTCTCTGAGGCAATTTCCATCACAAGGTCCCAGGAACCAGAGCACGGACACAGAGCCGCAGATACGGAGATGGCTGAGACCCTTTGCTGTAAAAACCATCCCTGCATGGCTTTGTTTTTAGTTGTTCCCCAGGACACGAGCACTTTTTGAGGCACTCAATTGGTGCAATCTCTCAACCTTTGTTCTCAATAGAAGGATATTTTTTTTTAAAAAAAGGGTCTTACAGGGAAAAGAGGAATAAACAGCTCTGAGGGCTGGTCTGGGCCCGGAGCAGGCCCGTTGTGGATCCTGCTGCTGCTGTGGGGGAAATCCAGGCTGAGTAACATCCCTGCACGGGAAATCCAGGCTGAGTAACATCCCTGCACGGGAGAAACTCCTCTGCAAAGCATTTGGAGACCAAACAGCAAAAAAAATGACGGAAAAGCTTGGTAGCAACATCACTGAATGTGTCTGGTGTGTGCACAGGGATGCCTGGACGGCCTTGTTTGTTTTTCCCACCCTCAGCAGAGCCCCAGCAAAGATCGGTGCCCTTAATTCTGCCTCTGAACTGCAGCTCCAGTGCCTCACTCTGATTAAAGCCGTGTCTGCTGCAAGCCCTGACTTGCAGCCCTAAGCCAAGGGGGTTTGAGGCGTTTCGCTCCATCCCAAAGCCCGGCCTGTGTAAGCCCGGCCTGCTGGATCTGCCGCTCCACAAACGGCAGCAAATCTGATGCTGGGAAAGCTCAGAACAGTCCAAGGAAGCCAAATGTCGCTTTTCAAACATCTAAAAGTGGCTGGAGCAGCAGAATAAAGGATGTATTTCTCACAGTAATTCTGCTTTTTTGTTTTTTTGGGTTTTTTTTTGGTAAATCCTCTGTCCATTTAGCTTTTGCACTTGGCCAGAGCTGGGAGTTCAACCCTTTAAAGGTAACATTTCCCTTCTGCAGAGTGTTGATAAAGCTGATGGTTGTGGGATGGATTCCTTCAGCCTTTCATGCCAACTCTTCTTCCCCTGGGATCTGCTGGATTTGTTGCTTCACTGCACAGCATTTCCTATATATTTCCTGCATATTTCCCACATATTTCTGTGGATAACTTGCTTTTCATCCTGCATGGATCCCCCAGGCTCCCCTAACTGCTGTGGATGAGCACCACTTCTTTTTGTAGACTCAAGGCCACATTTTACTTTCCTTTCACATTTTAATAATTGACTTATTAAGCGCAATATTTTCCAGAAATAAATCGATGATGAGCTGCCACTTAAAGCTCCTGATGGGGAAGTTCAGGCCCATTGACAGGGACAGGAGAAGCCCAATGGGACTCACATCAGCACCAGAACTGGCACTGAAACAAAGCTGATTTTGGACCCTACTTCAATCATTTCCACTTGGAACCCCACAAAGCCAATAAAGCAAACACATTAATATGATTAACTTGAACCAATCCAAGAAAATGGTTTGTGTATCCATCTTGGCACAGCTTTTGACAAGTGAAGGAGATAAATCAGAATAAATTTACTTTAGTGAATGGGTGTGAAGTGTGCAATTTTCTTAGAGCTGGGATTGCATCTGTCTAAAGTGGGGAAAAAGCACTAAATAATTGTAAACTGGGAGAAGGTCGTGGTGGTAGCGGAGGGAAAAGGTAATTTTTACTCACTTTATCCACAAGAAATACTCTTCATTTATTCACTTAGCACCGTTTGACCTTATAAGTGCCTCGTAAAACAAACCCATAAAGAGACAAAAATTGCTCGCATGAAATTAAATTACTTATCATTAGTAGCCACTAGATTCTTCTAGATTAGGACTAAACTGTGATTTCTTACCTCAAAACCGCTTTTCATCTCCAGACATCAAAGTCTGCAGCACTTTTGAATAAGTGCTGGTGGGGCTTTTGAAAAGGGGAGGCAGACACAGCACAGGAAAGAGGAGCTGCTTGTTTCTCTCAGGGTTATCTCCTAAGATACACAAAGAGCCACCACTTGAACTCATCCGACTCGACTCCAGCCCTGCACTTCATTCCTTACGACTGTTTTCCCCCTTTCCAAATAGAGGGGGGACCAAGAAGAGGAAAAATTAAGATATTTCCTACTCATTCCCCTTATTTTTCCTCATGTCTCCCTCCCTCCCTGCTTTTGTGAGGCAAAACCCCCAATATATTGGGATTCTAGCTGCTCAATCTGCTCCTTTTCTCTTTTCTTTCAGTTTTCACCTGAAAACCCAACACTCTTTGCCATCTGAGAAGTCCCAGAAATTTTCTAGACAAAACTGTTTGTCTGAGATTTCACAGTTAACTTTGGAAGGTCTGAAGTGGATAAGCTTCTCAACTCGCAGAAATTTGACTCCACTATTTGTAATACCAAATTTTTTGAAGTTTCTCAGCCTGTAAGTAGCTTTGAAATGAATAAGGGCTTGCACTGCAGCTCTGTAAGGTGTCTTTTATTCAATTAGAGTAGGTACCATGTTAACATTCTTCAGTGTTGTCATAATTCTTCTTTTTTTTTCTTTTTTTTCCCAGTGAGAATTAACTTGTCAACTGCGAAGAAGCTTCGAATTTGTCCATAAATCATTTTGCTGCAGGCTAAAATTTGACACGCTGTAGGTAAACACTTTTTCTCTGGTAAAAAAAAAATAAGACCGATACATTATTATTATTTTTTTCCCCTTTAAAGCAGAGTCTCTGATGTCTCCAGTTTATGACTAAAGCCAATTTTCTCCAAATTACACTGCACTGTGTTGTTACATTGTCAAGGTAAGTGATCACCACGAGGCTGAGAACTGCAGCCAGACCTGTGGTGGGACCATCTGAAATTTAACAAGAGAATCATTTTCCACCCAGATTTCTGCTTTGTGCTTGTGTTGAGCTGTCTCTCCTTCTCACCTCGGTGCAGGTGAGACTTTCAGGACTACGAGCAGATCTTGAAACCCCTCCCTGGGTCAGTGAGCTCTGTTCCTGCTGCACCCACCCTGGAGAATCTGCCCGACAATTCCAGGCTGGATTTCGAGGACGCCTCGCTGTGCCAGCGCTGATGATTTGCTGTTGAGGCTGGAAATTTTTGACAAGTGACTCACTCCCGCTCCAGCAACGTGTCCCATTTGATCCTGCAGTCCTAGAGGGTTTTTAGCAAGCAATTAGGAGGTGGATGTGAAAATAATTTGTACGTTTGTCTGTTTGTTGTTTGTCTCCAGCCCTTCTGTGATCAGTTGCCTCCCTCCCTTCTGCTGGAGCAGTGGGGCTGGGACCCCTCTGGGCTGGAGCTGGGGATCTCTGAGCTGGGATCTCTGTTCTGGTGAACAAAGTGTGCCCTGGGAAGATGGGAGAGGGTTTGCTCCGAGCTGTCGTGCTGCTACTTGTCCTCTCCCCCAACGAAAAGGCTTCTCCAGCAGCAATTACAGCATGGCTGCAAACAGGCTGGAAAGAGACATGATGTAAAAATTCAATTACTTCAAGCATTTCTGGCCTAACACTTGGCTTTATATAAACTCAGAGACAATCCTATAAGGCACTCAGGGCAGATTATAGGTTTGGGCAAAGCTAGAAAATTGCTGCCATTATATTGTTATTATTAACACCTTGTAATTAGCCCTAAGGAATCCTGAAGTTCTCTCTCCTGATTTGCCTTTAATGAAGGAAAATTGCTACCTTTGCAAGTTGGATGGCGCCCGCTCTGATTAGCCTTAAGTATATAGGACTATTATTTTGAAAATGTTTGTTGTCATGTGAATATTAGTGTTGCATGGAGAGGGGGGAGGAGAAGGGGGATCTTTGGTTTTTTGACTCTGGGGAGTCCCATGGTCACTTTAGGGGTGGCTGTCCCCTCCGAAATGAAGGCTGGGAGCCTTGTCAGGGTATCAAGAGCACGAGGTAATGAATTCAGGAGGCTCCTGTGGCAAGGGCTGCCAGCTGCCCTACCTGCTGATTGCATGGGCTGATGGAGTAATTGTTGCATGGAGATAGTTTTATGATTGCTTTGAGAGGCTGAATGAGATCATGCATGAGTTAGCACACTAAGTGCAATAAAAATGATTTTATTTGCATGTCCCAGAGCCTTTCCTGATTCCTTTACTGCTTTCACAGGCAACGTCTTCCCAGTGAAATCAAGCCAAGATTAATAAAACATCCCTTCCATGCATCTCCACTCCTCTCCTCCCACATACTCTGCGCTTTCATTACCATCTCTGGGAAAAAACTAACATTAAAGAAAATTCATCTGATCTTATCTGTAATTAATTTGTATTTTGATAATATAGAAGAAGAATTTTTGCATGTAATGACTTACCTGTTCATTATTTCTCTCCTTTGAACTCCTGTGACCGCTTAATAACTCATGCCAAAGCAGAACTGATTATGACATTTTCCCCACCCACCATCCAGGAAGGTTGAAGGTGTTGCCTCTCCTACTTAGACAAATTGCTCCAAATAATGACTTTGTGCAAAATTAGTCATACATAATTGAGAAATTCTATAGATGAATAGGAAAGTAACTCGAGATGAAGTTATCATTTTAATGTTTTTTAAGTTAACGTGGGATTCGCCGCGCTGGTTCGGGCCAGGAGTCCGACCAGAACACCCTTTTGTGGGAATGGGATCCCAGCCCACTCGTGCTGGGAGCAAGGAAAGCTCCCTGTGGCACCTGGGAGGGTGCAGGAAGGCCTGGGGGGTCCCCTGGATGGCACCAAGGACCTTGGTGTAACAGAAGGAGCATCGAGGGATTCTCTCCTGGCTGCTCTTGGCTCTCGGGCTGCTGTCCCTGCCCTGCCTGTGACAACCTGGCTGTCCCAGCCTGGTGGCACTGATGGACTCCACAGCCAGTGGTCATTTCTCACATAATTTGGATTCATATAAAATTGTGATGTGGCATGAAGTGTCCACCCAACGCATTGAGACACTCTCAAACCAAAATTCACCAATCAAATTTCATTATTTGGCTTAAAAATAATCCCTGAGCTCCCTGGACACATAGAAATGATGGCTTCAAACTCCCTTTTGCCATATTTATTATTTTTTTTTCAGAAATTCCTATCCTTCTTTCTCATCCCTGGGAGAAATTCAACCTCCTTTGTGCAACTGTCAGATCCAATCAGCAGGTCTGTTATGAAAGATAGATCACATTTCGTGATAAAAGTAGCACGGGCAGCACCAGAGAAATCAAATCTAAGAGAAATAAGAATCAGCTCCCAATCCTCCTATAAGAAGTGCAAACAAAACCTCCAATATGCCATCAAAGGGGAGACACAGCTTCCTCTTTCCCCAGGGAAATCCCACATTACACCATGAAAGCTCTGCCTTTCCAACTGCCCAGGCCTGAACAGCAAGACAAGAGCTCAGTGATCATAAAATTATCCAGTGCCTCCCTTCAAGAGCTGCAGGAAAAAGGAGGAAAATTAAATCCAAGTCCCGGCGATGTAAATGGGATTATTTACAGCTTTTCTGTGCTAAAGGAGGAGAACTATAAAGCCTAGGAGAGGTTTGGGTTCCTCACACGGGGGTGAAGCTCAGGGTCTGGGGTTTCTGCTGCAGCCCTTGTAAAGCCGTGGGTCAGTGGAACAGGGCAACATCTGAAGGTGTTCAGGTTTCAGGAGCCTGGTTCTGGCTCTCCCCTTCGCCTTCCACTGCTGGATTATCAGAATGTGGCCTGGAGTTTGCCACGCTTCAAACCCCAACACACTCTCTCCTTTTTCATCACATTCATGACTCACTCCGTGCCTCGACTCCATTCATCAAAGGCCAATACATTAAACCAAGCAGCTCTTTGAGCCTCATTTACATCTATTCTGTATTATCAGGGGTGCTGCCTCTCTCTCCTCTCCCTTGCTTAGATTATTGAACACTGCCTGTACCACAGCACGACCCATCCTCGGTGCATTGAGGCAGGAAAACCAGGAAAAGGCAGCACATTAAAGAAAAATCGTGTTTAAAACTGATAAAGTTGCATGTCCCATGTACTTCAAAGTTGACAAGAGTGGTTTGAGGGATATTCGCCCAAGCCCTGCTGGGAATGGAAAGCATCAGAGAGATTTTATTGAACTATCTGTGTTTATTGCAGTGTAACATTTAAAAGGTGCCTGCTTGCTGCCCACAGTGCCTTTGGTTTTATTTAATTAGAAGGAGATAATGAAGATCAAACTAGCATCTCCCCACCTGCCAATCTCTAATCCCAGCAGGGCTGCCCTCAGCAGGTTTTTAAACAAATGCTTCACCATCAGGTATTATCCTTGCACCTCCTCGGGGTGATTTAACAGGTTGCACACAGAGAGTGGAACCAAGGTGCTCCATAAATCAAACCAGGATAAAACAGAGGACATATGAGCTTTTAATTCTTTGCCTCCATAGGATGCTTTTTAACATAGGATGAGGGAAGCCATGAGCAAGGCCAAGTCTGTGGTTGAAACCCTCAATAAACAAACCAGGCCTTGTAATGATATTCAGATTTCTGGCTGGCTTTTATCAGTAAAGGCCTGCATTGCCCGTATGCAGCCTGGTGGAGGGAAGAGAAGGGAACGGTGCAGGGGATGTGAGGAGAAAATCCCTCAAATCTTCCTCACTGAAGCATCTTCTCACCATATTTTCCCTTTTTATTCCCCCTGTGGCTGCCAGGAGGGAAAGGATTCATCCGGCCTGGTGGGTGAGTGGCCAGGCCTGGAGAGGAGTTAGAGCTTCCCTGCACTGCTGTTCAATCAGGCATGTTCTCTGAGAAAACCAGCGCCTCCGATGCAATTTGTTGGACAAGTTCTGCTTCCCCGAGCAGAAATTCTCCCTTTCCACCATCTGAGCTGAGCGGAAATTCTCCTTTTGCACAATTTGAGCTGAGTACGGGAGAGGCGATGATGTGGCAAAGCAACACTTCCAGGGGTGTCAGCGCTGCAGTGAGTGTTCCAGTGGGGATCCAGAGCTCTTTATAACCTCCAGGAACTCCTGCTGGGGGCTTGGAGTCATCCTTGGGATTTGTGAAAGGCTCCTTCTTTACAGCAGCCCCACATCTCCGTGATGTGCAGCAATTTGGATGTCTGGAAATAACAGAGCCCAGCCATGAGTGGTTGTCCCGCTCGCCTACAAACCCACAGAGGATTTTAGCCCTCAGTTTTCACCATCAGCACAGGCAAAGGTGGGGTTAAATGTTCTGTTAGAAAGGCAGAAAGGTCCTGTCCTGCTGCACAAGAGCACTGAAACACGCGCTGAAATAAATTCCACACTGATGGCATCAGTGACACATCTCTCTCCCTCTAAAACCAAAGGATCATCTGCAAATCTGTCCCCATGAGGCCTTTGCAGACTGAAATCCTCTCAGAGCACAGGCAAGCAAGACATCTCAGATGATTTTCCTACCATTTAGGCACCAACTCAATCCTCTAAAGCCACATCAGCGGGTGAAGGAATGAAATCTGGGTGCTGCTGTTCTGTGGGGTGGGATGGGGAGAAGAGAGCAGAGAGAGCCAGACAATGATGTAAATTCTTCTTTCCTCTGTGGCTGGGGAAAGCACACGAGACCCAAATTGATGCAATCACGTTAATATTCGGCCCCTTGTCTTCTCTGAAGACCCAACCCTGGAGTGAATTATTTCTTTGGGATTGTTTCTGGGACTTGAAAGAAGCATGGCATGGATGGCAACTGTTCCTCACTGTTGGCAGCTATAAAATTTGATGGAAATGATCAAAGCCAAGCCAATAAAAGGCCAGCAAAGACTAACCGGCCTCTTTTAGGAAAAGCTCTAAGACATTTTGTAAATTTAAAAAGGCCGCCTGTAGAACACAAAGGGCCTCTGTGTTCGTTTTCTCTGCCACTTGCTGCTGCAATTTGCTCGTTTCCAGTCTCAGGGACAGACATGCAGCCCCAGTGACAGAACAGTGGTTTCAGTGTGGTGGTTTCAGCAACACAAAGACAGCGCTGGGTGCTCAGTGTGAGCCCTCAGTGACGGGAGCTCCCTCAGCCTCTTCCAGCCCTGTGACTCAGCTGCACAGATCAAGAAGGAGTGAAAAAACCCCCAAAAAACCCCCAAAAAACAAAACAAAAAAACCAATCCCACAAAAGGCTTCAATAAAAATTTACAACAATTATTTTTCAATGGCTAGAAGCTCCCAGGGGTGCTTTAATTGTCACCCCCTGGTGCAGGGTGTGGAGTGGGGTGACCTTTCTTTATATGAGGTGCTGTGATCTCTGCAAGCACGGGGGGGAAAACTGGGAACAAAGGAACTGCTCAGACTTCTGAGGCTTCTCCCTTTCCAACTGACAATGACCTCATCTATTTACACGAGGTGAGGAGAGACTCTGTGTGCTCTAAGTATGGGTGCTGCTCAGCTCTTTGGCATCACCCTCTTTTTACAGGCTCTGCATCCTTTAATCCCGGCCGGGCTCAGTCCTTGGTTCCCCACATCCATCCTGCATGGAAAACACCTCTTTGGAGGGACTCCCCTTCATTTCCATCGGGAATTGGGATGGCCACGGTGTCCTGATGAGTATCTGTGCTCCAAGGTTCCTCCCCAATGACAGCTATTAAGGATTGAGCTTTGTACTTCCTCAGAGTACAGCAGTCATTAAAAGCATGCCTAATGAGCTGCATCCCAAATTAGACCGTGCTCCTAATTGGAGATTCGGAGAAATATGGCCAAAGTACCTTGTAAAATAATTAGCTTTGAATCCTGTATTCCATAGAGTGGAAGTTCTTCCAGCCATGCCCATCACCATCATTCCAGACTCCAAGGCATCCACGAGGTTTTTGATGCCATTTGAAGAAAACCCAAACTGAGCAGAAAGAGAGAAAGGGCCAAGGTTTTTGTTTCTGCAGGCAGGAAGGCAATGCAGAGCACCAGAACTAAGGAAGGGAATCCTGCTGAGCAAATGATTTGTGGCTATTTACTGGGAAAAGTTTTCTTTTCTTATTTGTTTGTTGTCTTTTTTCCCCCCTAAATTATCCAGGACCTTTTTTCCACTATTTTTAAAAACAAATTTGTGCATTGTTTGATGATTAGAAACACATGCTCCCAGCAAATGTCATCCTGGATCAATCAGAAGCCCAGCAGACCCAGGGAGTGGGATTTCAGAAGTGCCTAAGTGATCTAAAACACAAATCCCAGAGTATTTCCACCGAACAAAACTCACTCCAAACTATTAGTCAGAAGTTCACATAAACCCTGAAGAATGTTAGGTTTATAGCTCTCTCAAAAGTTTTATTTGTTTTTTTTTAAATCTTGATTATTATACCTGGCTATTCTTGCTCCTGATACAAATATCTGATACCTTTTGGAATCCTCCAAAGCTTCTGGCCTTGGGAAGACCTTGTGGCAACGAGTTCCCCTGGGCTAAAGGTGCGTTTGCTTCGTGGATCCTGGTGGGATTTCACTTTTGGGGCCAGATGAATGTGGTGGATGAGAAGGTGTCAAGGAAACGGGAGCAGTTGGGCAGTCTGGACTCAGTCAGGGATAGGAAAAGAGGATTAAAGACATGAGTGGTGAGATATCAACATTTAAATTCCCTCTGGAGGCATCTTTGTCTCCCTCTTGGCTAAAAAGGGAAGCCAGGAGCAGCTGGGCTCCTGATTTGAGTCTAAATTTAGGTCAGATTATTCAAGTTAAGAATTTTCTTCTACCTTTAGAACCCCTGAAGTGTCAGGACAGCGTTCTCTGCCTTCAGGTAGAGGAATGAATAAATAAGAAGGAGCTCTACAAAGCTTTGCAAGCCTGGTGGGGTTCCTCAAGGAACAAACCAAGGTTCTCTCCCTGGTTCCTGCTGTTCCTCAAGAGGTTCTCCAGGAAAAACCTCTTCCCCTCATCTTCTGCCACCATCCTGCCATAACCCAGTGTTCACCAGTGTTCGAGATTTTATTCCTCTCAAAATAACCCCAAACTGCCACTTTCACTTGCTGAGATTAAAGCTGAACCTGACTGACACGGGGATTAGGAGCAGAGGTTAAACCCATGTCAGACTGGAGATAAAGATGCAAAAGGAACAAATGACTTGACCAAACTTCCTTCTTTCAAGTGCTGCTCAGCAGCAATTAAGCTGAACTGTTCATTCAGCATGAGCTGAGGAGCTCCTGCAGTTCAAATGAAATGTAAAGAAGAGGTTTTCTCCTGCTGGCAACTAAAAAACCAGGAAAATGATTATTCTTTTTCTGGCCATTTAACTGTGCTTTGCCTTGCACCAAGCTCTTCTTTTTTTGTTTTGTTTTGGCATTGGGATTCCTTGTGATTTAAGCAACTGGCCTCAAGGTAAAAAAACCAATTTATAACAGAGAGAAAGAAAATTTTGAATATACAAACCCTGCTTCATTCTTCATTTTTCCCTAATGTTCCTAAACCAAATAATTACACATTTTATATTTGAAGTTTCCCCCCTAACCCAGTGGCCAAAGAGGAAAAACAAAACTAAAATGCTTGACTAAGAAAATAAGAGATGTAAAACAATTTCTGCTGAAAACAGAAAGAAATAGAATGTCTGACTTGGGAAGAATGGATCAAAGATAAGTAAATAATGCACAGAACTCCCCTAAGCTCCAACAGCAGAGAAAACAACCTTGAAAACAAATTAAACTGGAATATTCAAGGTGAAAGTTTCCTCTAGGGTTGGGGAGGGTTGAGTTTTGACTCCAGTTGGCAGGAGAAGAACCTTGCCTAGTGAGGTGTTTTTTGAGGTCAGGGCTCTCAGATTTGGTGTTTGGAGAAAGAAGAGCCAGTAAAGGGAAGGATAGGAGACCTCAAGGAATATGGCAATTTTTCCTGTGTTTGAAGTCTCTCACTGCTGGCAGGATCCTTTCAAGTCGGGCTGACACTGAAAACATGTTGAGATCTGACCATCATTAGCCCTAAAAAAGGATCCCTTCGGCTGTGAGTTAAAGCCTTGATTCAGTATCTGATTGGAAACGAGAGGGGATTTCTCCTGAGCTGCCCTTCCACAGCGCTGCACCCCAGAGAGCTCAGGGAAAGATGAAATTGCCCCCCTGGATTCATCTCTGCCTCATCCCAGCCCAGTCTGGGGCTCCCATTCCCAGGCAGAGAGGGGCAGCTGCTCCAGGTTGTTGTGTTTGGCTTGGTGTGAGCCAGAGCTACGGCCAAGGGTGAATTTTCCTCACAAGAAAGAACCTTTTACTTTGAGGAGCCACCCCCAGCCCTGCCATCCTGACCAAACAGAATTTCAGCTCTGCAAACGACTTAATGAAGCTTGAAACCATCCCTGCCCTCTACTGATGTGAATTCCCCTCTTCTTTTTCATCTCTCTCCTGTTTTTGCACGCTGTAAAATCCACGTTTTCCAAACAATGGAAAGTTTCCCTCCTGCACCTACCTTCCCACTGGTTCTGTGGAGTGATTGTGTCTCCATCCATCCATCCATCCATCCATCCATCCATCCATCCATCCATCCATCCCTTCACGGTGCTGAAATGATGCTTCACTCTGCTTTAGAGGATTCCTCTGGTTTTCCACAAACATCTGAGCATTTTACACCCTGGCTTTCCACGCTGCTCTGCAGATCAAGGACTGCTTTCTGCTTCTGCAGAATCTCCTGGTGATTTGGAATAGTTGTAGCCAGAGCTCATTTATGTAAAGATCACTTTACCTTTTTCTGGAATAAAATCACTTTTGGGGTGCAACCTCTGAGCACATTTCGGCCCTGGAAGTGTGGCAGAATCACACCCAAGGGGAGCAGGACAGGCAGAATACAGTTTAATTCAGATGAAAATGTCAAACTCTCCTCCTCTTCCTCCTCCAGGGCTCCTGTTCTTAATCCTGAGGAAACTGTCATGGAAGTTTTAAGAACTTTAATGGATAAACTTTGCTCTTTTATCTCATTCAGATAAAAATGCCTTCAGCTCTGCCATGCTTTCAAAACACACACACAGCTGATCAGGCCTGAGTTGCTCCCAGGAGAAGTCCACTAGGGAAAAACAACCCAAACTCTAAACTTAGATCTGATCAATAAAAAAAAAAAATTCAGTGGGCTTTGTGCCCAACTGGGTGAATTTCACTCCTGGAAAGGAGCAATGACAGATGCTGTGCCTTTGCTGCTGGATTTGCCAGCCTGGCTCTGCCCATCTTCCCCTTTTGTTCCTCAGCTGAAGAACTGAGTGACGAGGAAAGAAATTCCCTCACCCCTCATCTCGGGCGCTTTGGAGGGGACACCATAAAGGTATTTTTAGGCTGTTTTATTTAAGTCTGATCAGCGAGGAAGCACAATCCCTTCACCACACCCCTGCCCACCCCAGGGCCATGCATCTCCTCGGAGAGGCCTCGTGTCAGAAGGAAGATGTGACACTCACCAGATAATGTATCTGCCTGGGAAATCAAAAAACTGCACTGGCACCGCCCCAGGAAAAAAGGAGAGAGAGGTGGAAACCTTATTGTAGGGAGAGAAGGAAAGAGAGAATATTTGCACCAGGAGTTTTGTTTCTAGAGACCTGACTGGCTGAGAAAACAACTCCACCAAGTGCTGTTTAACAAATATGATTGTTATGACATGTACATCAAATATGATATGTACAAAATTATTTGTAGCAACCACGGAGGGCAAAACAAGCCTTGTTTACCACCATTTATCAGCATTTAGGGCTTCTATCAAATTCAGCACTGAAAAAACAAGTCTGGAAAATGAACTTCGTGGCACACCTGTCCTGGATAAAGCCCTCCCTGGCTATAAATAGACACAGTCCCGATGGAATGGATGAGTTTAGACTCTTCTTGATTCATAGAGAGATGGGAGCTGGTCCAGCGTGTTTGACCAAGCAGCTGGGGCCAGCCCTGGCAAAACAAACCTGCTCCAAAGCAAACGTATTCCAGGATTCCCCATTCCACCCACTTGCTCCTCTCCTGTGTCACTGCCATGTCCCCCTTGCTTTCCCTTTTTTTCCCACGTAGGGAAGAGACTAATTACATATTTCATCCCTCTTTATCCAGGTTCGTGACCCTCAGCAAAAGATAAATTCTTCCTCCAGTGTGTTTTAAATTATTTTGACCTATACAGGTTAGACAGAGGTATAAATGACATAATCTAACCCTTTAGGTTATTTGGGTTATTTAAGAAGCCTTAATGTGTTCTTATTTATTTTTAAACAACAGGTTCTAACAATAGCCATACTTAAAAAAAAGATTTTATTCGAAGGAATGGGAACTGAACCACATCATGCTGCCAATCTGAAGAGCAAATATAAACATCTTGAGTAACCCTAATTTAGTGTTGTCACTTGCTTTTTTTCTTCCCCTTTCCCTTCAAACAAAATGTTACCCTTTGAAAACCTATTAGGGAGATCAAGATGACATCTCCCCACGACACAAACAAACCCAGAACTACATCTCCAGGCCGGAGATCAATGGAAAAGCACAGGCAGAGCTGCTCAAAGCAGCCTGGGATTCATCAGAGGATGGGCCAAACAGGCTGGAGCATCTTCAGAAAATGGTCCCTGCCCCAAGGGACAGCTCTGGGCACTGCCCTGCCCTCAGAGTGATGTGGAGATTCACAGGGGGAGAAATCAGCCTTTGCTGCCTTCCCAAGGACATCAGGACCCACCTCCTCCGGAAACAGAGATGAGAGGACAAAATAACTCTGATTCAAAATGAATATTTGCCTCATAAATGGATGCTCTGCTTCCTGCAGGGTTCTCCAGCCCCCATCTGGGGGAAGGAGGGCCTGGGAAGAATTCTTTCCTGCTCCTTCCACACAAACAAGTCATCAATGCCTCTGCTTTCCCTGGTTTGACTCAAGTTTTTTATAAACAGCATTCGGTCTCACGGGTACAAATCTGTAGGTGCCAATTAAAGGATTACAGAATTTATCACTCAGGAAAGTTGTTGCAGTGCCTTGGTGCCTGTAGCAAAAAGCTGTGGCCTGCCTGCCCCCTGCCCTGGTTCATCAGACCCTTCGTATTTTGCTGGTTTTTCACTCCATCTCAGGCAAACCTTAGAGCTTCACTTCTGAATTTACTTCGTATTTTCAGATTTCCACATGAGATTTCTCTCAACTCTGCTCAACCCAGACAAGACACTGAGTTTGCTGTCAGACAGAAAGAAGTAGAAATTTTCATCACAAATACTTGAAGTTTTCATTCTATTTTTTTCCCTGTAACACACGAACTGACCACACCAACTGCCTTAATCCCAGGGTGGGTCACGGAGAACAGTTCATATCAGGATGTGCTGTGGTGGGAAGACTTTCTCCAGGTGCATTTTTTCAGTGGTTGGAGTTCTGTCTCAGGGCAGGATGAGCCATGGGGAGCCCTGTTCTGCTGGAGGAGATTTGACTGTGAACATGAGGATCTCCTGTCAAGAATTTTTGAGTCTCAGAACCTCTTTGTGCAATGTAGAACTGGACAAATACAACTTCAGCGCCCCAAAAGGATTGCGAAGCAAAATATTCCAGTATTTCACTCCCAGCTCCAAAGCCCATTTTCCCTTTATCTTTTTCCAGTTGTAGAATTATTTGGCTTGGTTGTTTCCATTTGAAAGACACAGAAAGTCCGTGGATGAAGTGGGGGAAGAAAAGGAATTTTCCAATTAGTAATGGATCCATCGGGCCCTTATAAAAATAGAGCGCACCTCAACATTTTTTACTGCAGCTGCTCCACCGAGGAACACGGTCGTTTTACCTCCCAGAATTTTGGAAAACAGCCTTTTGGGACCCAGTCTTTGCTGGAAGAGCTGCTGTTTGCAGCCAGCCAGGAGCACCCCAGGAGAGAAAGGCTGGAAACAGTGGGAATTCACCAGATTTGCCCACGGAACAAGCGGGGTTATTGCAGCCCTTGCATCAGCAGGTGATGGTTCCTCAGCACGTAAACAGCACCACGGGCTGCGGGCACTCGTTATTTCCTCATGAATCGCATTTTGGGGCTCACCGAGCTGCAGAACACCGCCAGCCCCTTGAAATGCTAATGGAAACATTTGAATATGTTGTTCTCCTGACAGCACACTCGAGGAGGGTTTAAAGCTGCCCAGCCGTCTGACTGCTGCCCGTAAATCACTCGCCTTGCCCTGGCGGTCCATTTTTCTTCTCTTTCGTGTCTATTTGCTGTTTGACACAGGAGCCTGTGCTGGAAGTGCTCATTTCATCCCAGACACTGTAATACCCCCGCAGCCTGCCGTGATTGTCAGGTTGATTTCATTAGCACGATAAGATGCATAGGCTCCTTTTTATCTCTTGTATTCTCCTTCTCTCTCTCCCTTTCTCTGTAATTTGGGTCTTTAAAGTCCCTGCTGTCTCCTGATCTACAGATAATTGTTTACTGTAATACTAGCCAGGAAAAGAGCTGATAAACTCCAGATGTAGCAAGGTCTTCAAATTCACTTTCCTTGCTCCGTGCCCATGGCTATGGACCTCAGATAATATTTTGCTGCTGTCTGGGGTCCTCTAAACCTGCTAATAAAAAGAGGTTATTTAAGATGGACAATGATTGTATCATGTAAGATCTCATTAAGGTTTCTTTTCTGTTTGGGGGGTTGTTTTATGGGGTTTTTTTTTTGTTGTTGTTGTTTTTTTACAAGCTTCTTATTAGCCCCAGTTCTTGTTGCCTGCCTGTATCTGCCCTGCACTGTACTCTTTGAAGTCTTATCGTGCTTCTTAGTGACAGGAGCCAGGATGCTGCATGCTAACCCCCATAGAGCAAAGAGATGAGACTTCTTTTCCCTTTTCGGAAAAAAAAAAGAAAATAGAAAAAAAAAGAAAAATACAACCACTCTTTTCTGCTGTGCTGCAGCTTGCGGTTCGTTTCGATTCTTCACGCAGCAAAATTTAGATTTTAATGGTCAGGGGTTCATGAAGAGCCAAATTGCTGCCTCCAGCTTCGACAGCTCATGAAACAATGCCGTGCAGAGGTTTGATAGCAGTTCTCCAGTAGATTTTGTAATTACTGCTCCTGAGTTTTTACATAGCTCTGAACTTCTCCCTTCTCGCCAGCACTGGAAGGCAACGAGCTGTCAAAGAGGCTCCTATCTCCAGCCTCATTCTGGGGCCCAAAAATAGCCCCAAAGGCCCTGCCTACATTTCCCTGTGAACCCAGTTTACAGGCAGTTCATGAAGAGGTTGCCTATAAATATTTGCTGTGCCCACACAGAGCGTGGTGGTTGTGACAGCCCGGCCTGGCACACGGAGATCTTCCCCTAAACTGGTTTGGCACATTCATTCCTGCTCTGACTTCGAGACCACCTCACCCCGCCAGTGGAACCAGTTTGGCCGGCTGCTCCGTGCTGGGCGTGGCAGGACATCCCTGGGTGCTGGGGCAGCCCAAGGTGGAAGTTTTGGAGGGTTCTGGTTTGTGTTCAGGGGCTGTGGGGTGTCTGCCTGGCCTGGGTGCGAGCTGTAGGAAATATCCCTGTGGACACAGCACCGTGCAGCCCATACACCCTACAAACACCCCGTGGCCTCTCCTTGGACAAGCTGCCGTGAAAGGATAGGGAAATCTGTGCTTGTGGCACTGGAGAGGATCAAATCCTCAAAAAACTTTAAAAAAAAAAACACCACAAATGAAAAAACCCAACATGATCAGACTCGCCCTTTAGTCGAACCTGGGCTCTTCTGACCTGAGGTTTCTGTCTTAATCTTGAACACGTCAAAACTGGATTTGGAGCTGCCCATTCCCAATTCTTGGCAGAAAACCTGAAGCTGGGTATGAACTTCATGAAGGTGTCTTAATAGAATTCATCAGCCGATTTACACCCATCAAACCAAATTCCTTGTGTCTGACCTCCCCGTAGCCTGAAGTTTTGGAAGGTTCCAAAATCTGAGGCCAGATCAGGAGGCTGAGCATCCTCCAGAGGATGCCCCTTGCTCCTGTGCCCTAGAGGGAAGGAGATCAGCATCCAGCTGCCCTCCCCTGCCAGGGCAGAGCCACGGAAAGGGGATTTTTCAGGAACAGGGAGGGAGAATTAATTTGCAGATCTAATCTGGGAGGTACTGACCCTATTTCTCCATGCTCTTCACGTTTTGGATTCCCCCAAACTCCTCCTTGTTGCAGGCAGCATTATCAAACTCCACATCCCCACTACATTCTCAGAATTCTTAGACAAATATTTTGTTTTCACTTGGTCACAAAGGTGATCAGCTTCATTATCTGAACGAAGCTCTTACTTTCTCTGTGAAAACACCTTTTCCTCTCTTTTTTTGCGGCTGTTTCATTTCTCTTCAGGCTTTCTCCAGGTGAGGAAGTCCTGCTGGGATGGAGGTCCTACCTGGGCACTTCCAAGAGGAAAGACCTCTCCTCAAAAACCAGACTTTGTTGCCACCACAGACGTCAGCAGAGATTTCCAAGACCCACCCTCCCTATCCCAGTGTCACGGAACCCCCTGGATTAGCCATCAAATTAAAAAGAAATGGGTTGGTGTAACTCTTCCCTCATTACAATGCTGTTTCATTGCCTTGTAATCCACTTTTAATTGGGATTTGCTTCCTGGCAACTGCGTGTAAACAAGGAGATGGTCAAAGGCAGCAGGGGGAGGGCAGGGAATCAGGCAGGAATGAGTCTCCCCTCGGTCCAGCTTCCCCTCTATAAAATCCCACAGTCTGGGTTGCTTCCACCATCATTTTGGAAAACACCTTTTCCTTTCCCTCCTCTCCCCCAGATTTAAGAAGGGTCTATTCTCCTCCCCTCTCCGTGTAAACATCACTTATCTTGTTCTATAGGCAGCATAACTAGCAAGAGCAAGTACTCACAAAGTGCAAATTAGCCGGTGACAATAAATTGTCAGATTGCCTCTGAGGCAGAAACAAATGAATAGCTCCGTTTATTAATCACATGGCACCTTCACCTTTGATGTCTTGATGTTCCAGTTTTGGTGCTCCATTAAGCAACCCTGAGTGACTGCTGCAGCAGCCTCCACTAAACCAGAAATTTTGTTGGCAGCACATTTCAGGACTTCAAAGGCGGTAAATTACCTCGAGATTGTTTCATTAAAGAGCCCTTCCCAGTGTGAACAGCAATAACAGGAGAATCGAGATCAAAGAGCATCCATCTTTCTAGATTTGTTACATAGAAAATTACATGCTGAGGGTGTCTTTTTCACAAATCATGTCGCCTCCCATTTCAGCAAGAATGGTTCTAATTAGAGCAGAAGCCTCCCTGGCTGTGCAGAGAGTTATGATTGTCATTAATACAGCACTGCAAGGTTTTTCCTCTTTGCACTCCCCAGACCCCTAACCCATCCTCTGTTTGTGAGGTGCCTCTGGAACCTAATTAGAAACAATTATGCTGATTAACTGATTGCAGGCAGTTCTCTACACATTCTTGGGAAGAGCTTTTCCTGGGACGTATATTTGTTTATTTGAAATATTCTTTCATTTCCCTTCCCCCTCCGCCCCCACGGGCTTCACACAGGGCTGGGCTTTGCTTTCTTCTGTGCAACCACCAGGGATGCAATCCCTGCTGGAGCTGGGACATCTCCTGTTTTTTTGGGATGGACCAGGCACAAGCCAAAAGGACCAGGATCTATCACCCTGGTGCCTGGTTTGGTTTAATTTCCAGACACTCAAAGTTGCCTTCAGCCTCCAAGTCTCAGGAAGCTGCTGTAACAGTGAAACCCCAGCAGTTCCAGCTGGAAAGGGTAAAAAAGCAGAGACATCACCTGTGGATCTGTCCTAATGACTGGTGGCTCCTCAGGACATGTTTGGAGATGGAGGAGGATGGAGATGGAGGAGGATGGAGGAGCCAAAGGCACTAATCCCATGCTGGAAGTGTCTCTTCCCCTCTCCCTGGCTGGGCATGGTGTGGAGGGAGCCACCTGGGTGGGAATCACTCCACAGTCAGGGCAATCCCTGTGCATCCTGAATTATCACCTCACCAGAAATCCCTTTATCAGCAGGCTGAGGAACTCATCCTCCCAGCTCCCTTTCCTTGCAGCCACTCATCGCTGGCTTCTGTGGGTCTTTTCCAACACCATGGCACAGCTGGTGTCTCACACGGCAGATGCTCCAGGATTCCAACCCAAAATCCAACCCCTCATTATCACAACAACCCTGGCTTCTTCCGAGGAAAGCAGCAGAAACCCAGGAGTAGAGGCAGTCAGAGAGAAATCTGTCACAAAACAGTTGTTCCACCAAAATATTCATCCACCCCATCCATGGAGGCTGATGTTGGCACCCAGACACAGAATTTTACATCTGTCCACTCTCTGCTTTGATTCCCAGGTCTTCCTCACTTAAATCTGATGTTCTTGCCACCTTAGAGACACCCATCACAACACAGAGCTGGGAAAAAAAGACCTTAAAACTGCCCAAGTGGAGATCTCCTGGAAAAGGTTTCTCTTTTAATGGTGTTGCACTCATGTACTGCCTGGTTTTTATGGCGTCCTGTGAGGAGTGGAGACATCAGGTTGGTCAGAGTGTTTCAGGAAATTTGTACCTCTCTTACTGATCTTTTCCCTCAATAAGCAACTAAGAAACTTGGGAAAATGATGTTTGTTCTGAAAAAAACCCCAATGCATCCATTTTCCTACAAATTAAGGGTTTCTAGGAAGCGAAAGATGGTTTCAAAATGCAGAATTTGAGAGATGCGGTCATTTCACTTCACTCTTGTGTTTTATGAGACCTTATTATCAAACATCACAGGGGAAGCAAAACACGAGGAGCAGAGAGCCGTGGGAAAAAGAGCAATGAAGATTTGGGTGTGAAATTCGGTGGAATCTCCGTGCCCAGCCCTGTTCTGAACCCAATCTGCTGGATACTGTTCCACAGAGGAAGGATTGAGAAGAACAAGCAGCATGCAATGATTTGTTGGACACCACGCCTAATTTCATTGTAAAAGGAACCTACCCAGCCATTGATCAAAATATCTCTGTCAGTGCTGGAACTGAGCCAGAGCTATCCCGGTATTTCCAGAAGGATTCGTGTTGCTTTCTGTGATATGAGGTCAGAATAAATTACGCAGGGCCTCTGACAGCTGATTTTCAATGATAATCTTTATGTTAGGATTGACCTGTTTATTCAACCCAGTCAATCTCTCATCAAAATGACAGCTCGAGAGCACCATAGATCATTATCCCCAAGGATGCATAAAGATCCTGTCACTTGAGACAATAAAAGCTGATTAGTACAAAATTAGAAAACAAGACTGATGGAGAAGAAAGCCAAAAAAAAGATCAGACTCTCTACCTCTGCCACAACTCAGAACATGTTGAAACCCAAACTGCAGACGTTTTGTGCTGTAAACGGCTTTTTTATTGCTCTGCAGGTTTGGGATATGGGACTGTCCTGACAGTGGGATGGGGTTTTGTCCCTTGTGGGGCTCAGGCTGTGCTCTCACACCTGGGTGGATGGGCAGCGGCTCCATCTGCAGATGATAGAATTGCACCTTCATAAAGAGTTTCTATATAAAAGCAGCCAAATCTCGGAGCTGATGCCTGAGAGATGGAGCTGTGGGACAGGGCTGCAAGGCAGAGCTCTGTGTGCAGGGTTAGAACAGCTGGCAACTTCTGTCCTGTGGTTGGGGAAGCATTTCAGCACAGCTGTCGGTAGTAAAGTCTGAAGGGTGCTTGTCTGAACAGCTCCTGTAGAGATTGATTTTTGTTTATCACTCCTCTGAGTACAAATTTACACATGAAACTCAAAGGAAAAAGGGGAGTCTTTCTAATTGTGGTTGAGTAGACACACTGCTAATAAGTGCACAATATAACTGTAAACAGATCACAAATCTGGAAACATATTCATTTATGTTACCTTTGTTCTCCTTCCAGGAAATACAAGGATTTGATAAGTTGACATTGATTTAATAGTCTGAAAACTGGAATCAATCTTTCTTTTCAGCCTTTTCTTTTCCCTCCTGTTGCAAATTACAAACACATTTCTGCTTCCTGAAAGCTGTGCATGTATTTCTTGAAGACCTCTCCCCCTCCTGCCCCCTCTCCTGCCTAAGCAAGAAATATCTTGTTAATTGAGGCTGGGATTCAGTGTTTAGTGAAGGAAAGGAGTACAACGTGCTTAAGGAAATCCAGCTTCATTGTGTGTTTGTTCTGCAGTGGCTGATTACTGGTGTGGTGACGATGATGATGATGATGATGATGATGAGATGTTGTTTGAGAGCTGAGAGGCAGTGATTGGTTTTGATAACCTGAAATTAACAGCTGGATTTATAGCTTGTAAATATCCCTCGTGGTGGATTCTCGCATTGCCGGCATAATCCCCTCTTCCTGTGCAGACCCCGTTTATGAATCCCAAAGCAGTGACATTATCCCCAGGATGTGAGACAAGAGCCTCTCCTGGGGTGCACACTGCATTTTCTGAGGAGTCATTCTCAGATTTTTATGTGCACTTCAATTGTATGTGAGCGTGACAGTTAAATTTACACACCCTCACCCACTGCTCCCTTATAAAACTGTGGGCTCCTACTTGCACAGATTTTCTCCTGCAGTGTTTCTCCTTCATTTCCCCATCTGTGGCAAGGAAAGAGCTCTTATCCGGGGGTCTGTGGTGTGATACAGACACTCAGTGCCAGCCTGGTGCAGTTTGCCTGGAATGCAGTGGTGGGATCACCCTTTTTCGGGGTGTCCCCCATCAGCACAGAGTCAGAGTGCAGAGAGCCATCCCCGACCCTCTGATGGCTTGGAAAAGCCCAGGATCCCTCAGGCTGCTTCATCCCAGCCTCGTGGGGATGCCTGTGCTGGGCTGCAGGCAGAAAAGGGCATGGAAAGATCAGGATAACACACACACAGCTCCAGCAGCCCCTCTGGAGCTCCTTTTCCCACTGCCAGCAGCTCTCCCCACAGCACAAAACATTGTCAGAGAAGAGGAAATATTCTCTCTTCATGGAATGATGCAGGGCAGAGGCATTGGATCTAGGTGACCTCTAAAGTCCCTTCCAACTCAGGCTGTTCTATAATTCAATTATTTCATGTTTCTATGATAATGCACATTCATATTTCAACCTGTTGAAGAATATATTTAAATTCTGCTTCAGTTTTGGTGGCCACGTCAATCAGAAACACAAACACTGAAATAAGGGTGCAAAACCAGACAGTGATGGGGCTGTCCTGGGGCTGGGCTCCCAAAATGATGAGGGCAAATCCATGACAGTGACTTTGGGAAACATCTAGGCCAACATTCACAGTTTTATTCAGTAAAGTGCAAGTATGATTTGATGAAATAGTTCAGTGGATTTTGGACCATTGGAAGTCTCAAAGGCCTGATTCTGTTTTCAACATGGTCAAAGAAAATTAGTGGAAGCTCTTCCTGGACAGGGAGCAAGGAGTGAAATCTTCCATGTTCCCTCTGTCCTCAAAGAGCTTGTCCTGCTTTCTAAAAAGGCAATGTGTTATTAATATTTTGCCTCCTTATCTATGGCTGCTCATACACAAATTGACTTGGCACAGTCCTTGCCAGGAAATGATGTAACAGAAGGGTATTTTTATAGGATGGAGGAGCCCACAAGTCTGATACATTCAGTGGACCTGCAAATTAGCATGATAATAAATTTATCATCTGTGGAGGCAAAGAGAAACCAAAGCCCACAGAGACATCCCCGTGCGGTGAGACCGGTTTGCCAAAACAAAGTTGGTCACATTCTTGGAGAATCTGAATATTAGAAGATGGCTAGGACACACGGAGGGGAATTTCCAGACAAGATAAATACAGACAGAAATACGAGAGTGAAGAACAGGGCTACTGTATGAATTTTAGCCCTCAAAAACGGAGCGAGTTGTGGGAGGCACGCCCAGTTGGGATTCTGGTTTTCACAGGCTCTTTGCTTGTCAAACTTAATATCAAGTAAAATAACCTAATTTGACTTGGCAAAAGCACAGAGTGGAGAGCCTTGATAGCTGTGACAGAGGCTTTTGAAGCTTCTTATAAACAGCGTTTCCCTTGCTTTGGAAGAGATGGTTGAATAATAAACAACTTTCCCAATCCCGACTCTGACTACTGAAAAGCACAAATTGTGATTAGCTTGTTGGCCAAGGAAATCCCTCTGCTCAGCCCATCTGCCAAAAAGGAACTTAGCAGAGTGCTCAGAGTTAGGCCTGAGTTAGGGCGTGTCCCATTTTTGGGGTTTTTGGTCCTGTTTTTTTCTGATCCATGACCTCATGGAAGAGTGTTGCAAGACCAAATATCTGGTTTTTTTCTCTCCTGGATCTTGTTCTTAATCTCTCCTGTGGGTTGGTGTGAAATCCGAATGTGAAAAGAGAAGCAATTTACCCATCATTTACCCATCAATCATTATTATTATTATTATTATTATTATTATTAGGAAACAAGCAGGAATAGGTTGCAGAAAGGATAATGAGCCCAATTTGGAAAAAACCTTAGATTCAAGGCAGGAAGTATTGATGTGTTTGAGATGCAGGATGTGATCCTTGGAAATAGAGCAGATTTAGCCATTGGTTAAAAAATCCCATTGGCTGGAAAGTGATGATGGGGAAAAATCCCCACAAGAGTAGGATTCTATTTTCTTCCGTGTCATCCCAGTTTCTTTCCTGGGGTCAGATTCAGCACTGAATATGGAGGTACTGTTCTCACTGGAATTAATTTTCCAGTGAAAGTTAATTTTGAATTTTCATTTATTTGCCATCAGAGCAAAATAGGAGTGGCACTAAAACAACGAAATAAACAAATGGCTCAAGAAAATTCCCCCTCAAAAAGCTTTTTTTTTTCACATCTTATGAAAAGTGGCACACCTCCACCTCTCCCAGCTCGGAATGAATCATCCCTTTCTCCTTTCTTTCCAAAATGTGCTGTCTCCTGCCATAACTCTCCCTGTGCCCGGGCTTATTTTTCTCTTCTGCTGCCAGTCTGTAAATAGAATTTTGCTCAAAAGGAGAGGGACCTCCGAGGCCCGTTTTGAACCCCAACTTTCAACTACTTGGTTTGCACACTTTAATTCGCCAGATTCCTGCAACTTTTCCCCTATTGATAATTGATAGACTGTTCCTTCCTCCCCAATTTCCTTTATTAGCTCCACCAGGAAGTTTATTGGTGTTCCTTGCGTGTAACCCAAGCCGACGGCCAGTGCCACGCTTGTTTCCAGCCCTATGTAAATTAATCCTGGCCAGAAGTCTGAAGGCAAAGATCAGGGAGCCCTAAAGCAGGGCAGAGATCTGGTTACACGCCAGAGGCCTCCTCTCCAGATGAAATGACAGGAATTTGGGGCTGCAGCACTTCCGTTGGCTCCTAACGACCTGGGGAGGCTCCTGCAATGATCTGCACACAAACAGCTCCTCACACGCGAGTCAGGCCTGCAGCTCGCGGTTTATTCTTAATTTTATTCTTAATTTTATTCCTAATTTTATTCTTAATTTTATTCTTTCCAGCGTCCCCTGGTTGCCCTGCGAGCCTAAAGGCCAGCCATGGAAAGCTGGGATGATAAACCGCCCGTGGATGCTGCTGCTGGTGTCAAAAGTGTCTTTTTGCCAGAGTGGAAACACAGATTGTGATCCCCTAAACCTGGGGTGTGTCTGTGGACAGCTTCAGCTGATTTGCTTTTATGAGCAGAACTCAGGAGGATTCCTGGGCTGGCACAGCTGGATTGGAGAGGTTTCCCTTGATCACCAAATCCAAACACTTTCTCTTGACATTCCTGCTTTGCTGGAGCCAAGATGCTGGTAAATGTGTGTGCCTTTGTACAGATAACAAATAACCACAAAGATTTATCCCTCTACTGATGCACACAGGAATGGAAATATTTATTGAGGAATAATACAGGGAATTTAAAGCCAGGCTGTGAAAAGCAGCGTATGAGAATCTCCCCTCTCCAAATGTGGGGGTGTGTACGTCTGTCAGGAGTGACAATTAAATGCTAACATGGTGTAACACCATAATATGGGCACAGAGTGTTTCATTCCAGTGGCAATCCTAATTATAACACTACTTAGGACAGGAAATTGCCTGTTGGACTGCTCTGCCTGAAAACCTTCACGGAAAACTCTGCCCGTGCTTGCTTACACAGTGAAATATAATGCACTGCCCCCAAACAGCAAACCTTGAGATCCCCTCCTTTCCTTCAAACCACCAAAACCCCTCCAAACCTGCACATGGCAGAGGGAAATCGTGATTTATTGGCAGCATGAGTGAGAGTGAGGCAAGAGAGGTTACAAAAGCCATATGATACAATGATGGCTCAATCAAAGGGCCAGAACATGCTCAAAAGCAGGCTGGAGGGGCTGTGTTCCAGGGACAGCCAGAAAAGATATTCCCTGGGAATATCCATGTCTGGGAGCTGCAAGGGAGCTGCACTACCTGGGTTTGTGCCTGTGGTTTTAAACTGGGAGCTCCCTGTCCTCTCTGGGTTCTCAGGTAGCTTCCGGAAAGAAACAACCCAGATATTTATGAATTAAAATGTTTTCAATTCCGTCTCTCCCAAGAGGGAGATAAATATCATTTTGATGTTCTTCCGTGCGAAAGAAATAAAAGGATTTTGTGCTTTTTTTTTTGTTCCCTGAGAACGGACTGAAGTCGTCTTTTTTCTTTTAATCTCTAGTGTAACACATTAATTTACCCTTCAAATAATGCAGTTTTCCACTAAGTGAAATGTCTGGATGCCTCCAGCTTGGACCTGGGGCAATGGGATGCACTTCTCTGGTCTCTGTCTTTCTTAGTCCCTTCCCCTCCACAACTCTTGATTACAGACCAGAGAAAATCTTGAGCACCACCAAAAACTCAGCTGCATAATAACAAATTGAGGCAGCAGCTCAGGAAAGCCCTTAACCACGTGTTAAACCTGCTGTTTAATCATGGCCAAAAGGAGCAGACAAAGCACACAAAACAATGAATCCCAAAGCAGTGACATTATCCCCAGGATGTGAGACAAGAGCCTCTCCTGGGGTGCACACTGCATTTTCTGAGGAGTCATTCTCAGATTTTTATGTGCACTTCAATTGTATGTGAGCGTGACAGTTAAATTTACACACCCTCACCCACTGCTCCCTTATAAAACTGTGGGCTCCTACTTGCACAGATTTTCTCCTGCAGTGTTTCTCCTTCATTTCCCCATCTGTGGCAAGGAAAGAACAATGCACAGACTGGAGAAAGCCTCTGCTGGGGGCTCTGGTTTCTGAGCTGTGCGTGTGCTCCTGTCGCTGTGCTGACCTTCAGCACCCACGGAAATCAGTCTGATTTACAGGAGCACAGCTCTTTACGAGGCTCTGCTGGGACTGGGAGTTCTTCCCGACAAAAACACCAGTGCTGAGCCAGCAGCTGGGCTCTGCTGCAGGAGGGGAGAGTGTGGTTGTGGCCCTGACAGCTTCACACCACCAGAGCATCCCATCCAAAGAGGAACCAGCCGGGTTTGACCCCACGGTAAACACCGTTTGCTGGATAGGGTTTGGGACACCATGTCCTTGCTCTGTGGCACCACTCTCGGGGTTTCATTGTCCTTCCCTACCACTCTGGTTATTAAACCTTCTAGCAGCCATTTGCTGACATTTGATTGTGATTTAAGCATCCCAATCTACTCAAACCCTTTGTTGTAGAGAGAAAAGCTACTGGCACCGGTCTAGGACATCAAACCTTGAGGTTTGCTTTGGTTTTACAGCTCCACTGGCTTCTCTCTGTTGATCTGACTGTGCCAAAGGTTAACATTGCCCAGT
This sequence comes from Melanocharis versteri, assembly GCA_013397845.1. Lineage (NCBI taxonomy): Eukaryota > Metazoa > Chordata > Aves > Passeriformes > Melanocharitidae > Melanocharis > Melanocharis versteri. The sequence goes on along the minus strand of VZTG01009144.1, from coordinate 146,736 downwards.
AATAAACCATATCCATTTAATTGGGCAGATTAGCCCCGGGGAAAACTCTCACTTGTGGTGCCACGGGAGCAGGATCATCCTCCAGTGTGGCCACGCCAGGCTTTGTCCTGTTCCAAGGTGATGGAAGCTGAGGAATCTGGGGCAGGATGAAATACTGCAACAGACAAACCTCAACTCCCCCAAAATGAGTTAAAAAAATCGAATATTAAAGAATGCCATCAATAGGTGCGGAAGTCTTAAAGGAAATATTGTATTTTCTTTGCTTTCAGTGTTGTCAGAGCAAATCTTGTTTAGATCACTTAGAATTTCACTCCTAGCTCAGAATGTCCAGGACAGATCATCCCCTTGGTGCTATGAGCAGCTTCCAGAACTGAGATGCTAGAAAGGGATAGGAAAGAATGATTTTCCTGTTGCTCCTTAGGGCAGTTTTATGCCTTTCTGACCTCTTTGCATGGCTGTGAAAGAGATGGAAGTTTAAGGACGTGGTTCCACAGGAATGGCTGTGTGTAAATGCCATTTCTAGTGGTACCAGATGAAATGAAACACCCTTGCCAGGGATAGAGCAGTCTGGATTTGCACATTCTGTCTTATGGCTAATTACATTTTTTATGTACACAACCATTTCTCTTTAATCATCTCTGTCTCCTTCTTGCCTCTGCTCCCAGTTGTCACAATTCTGCTTCTTTAGCCTGCATCAGCCCTGCTAAATATGTGCCACGGCTTTGTTTATGGATATATTTTACTAATTCTTATTTATTAAAATAATTGCCTTAATTAATCCTAATTGTCCATTGTTAATCACTCAGTAATACGCTTCCATTTGCTTGTACATATATTTTTGTATTAGTCATTAGAAAAGCAAGACATAAAGCAAATGGTATAATTACTCACAGAGCACTGGGAGCTCAACCAATAAAAATCAAAGGGGAGAAAATCAAATGCTTTCAACATTCCTGTATAGTAACTGGGACATCCTGTGTCACAAATGACTTTATGAGCTGGCTGGAGGTGGGATTCCCTCCTAGAGCCTCAGGAGGCTGAGAAATGAAATGAGAAACCCTCTTAGAGAGGATTTTGTGCTTCCAAATTTGCCACTTGCTGTTTGTCAGCAAGGCCAGGACAGAAGGTGAAATACCTCACTGAACTGTGACAGACTCTCTGGGGGAGCCTTGGAGGGAGCGAAACCGGAGCAAAAATATCAAAAAATCCCAGAGCTTTGTATTTTCTAATTTTTTTTTATTTTCTCTTGGGTGGGAAAAGTAAAAACCCAACCTGCTCCTATTCTCAGGCAAAAGCTCAGAAAGGTTTTCAGGTGGGTGGGTGTTGCTGTGAGCGGCAGTAAGGAGAGCAGAACCACACCAAGCTGTAGAAAGCAGAAGTGTGACAGACTTTATTTTGATTCTAACTTTTATACAGAGATATCTACATAATAGTGACTGGACAGTGTCATCCCACCCCTCAGGGGGATTGGGTGAAGCCTTACAGCTCCAGTTAGCAAAACATAAGATTAGAAAGAGAGTAAAATGTCCCAGTTTATCTTGTTTTCCTACAGAGTTCGTGAGAAGGAGAAAATTCTTAGGACTGCACGTCCACAGGTGGGGACCCAAAATCACGAGGTGGCTGGTTCTGTTTGCCCTGGCACCGAGGCAGGGATGGGAGAGGGAGCTTTGGCAGAGGGATTCCTGCTGGGAGCAGGGCAGCACCATGGCCCCGGTGGGGTTCGTGTCTCCCACAACCCCGGCCTTTCCCCGAAGCCAAACACGGCAGCTGGGAGGGAGCACGTGGAGGCTCTCACAGCCACGGAGAGAATCCCTGGAGAAACGTGGCTCCAGGGCAGTCCTGGGCTGGCACAGAGGCTCTGCCAGCACAAACAGAGACTCCCGGAGCAGGGCTGCCAGGACAGGGTGCTGCACCCTCCATGCCAGGGCCTGTCTCCTGTGGGATAGCTCTTGCTGCTCCCATCAGCTCAAAAGCATCTTTTACATCCTTCAAAACTGGTCTGTGCTCCACTAAATAACTCTAAAGCAGAGACCAAACCAGGGAATAAACTCCCTAAGTGCTTGTTCACTTTTCTGGCCCAAGGTGACAGAGGAACGTGGCCTTCAGTGAGGCCTTGCTCTGCTCTCAGCTGAGAGCCTGATCCTTGCTTATCTGGAACACGCTGATCCCTCCATTGCTTTGGGATATTCTAATTGTCCTCAGTTAAATGAGATTCACAAATGATTTATTCAACAGTTGCCGTTCCCACAGTTCCAGAGCTTGTTGACTTCATATTCTCTGGGTAAATTATTTGTGGCTCAAGCTGCTGGCAAAGTCCCAGCAGTTTTAAGGAAGTTGTATTTTGTCCTCAATAAGTGGATTTTCCTCTCTGGCTGGCAAGGTTTAAACATCTATTGGTGCAGGGGCAATCTCTTTTCTGTAGGGAAGTGAACCATTTCTCAACTCCAAATATGGACCTTCTAAGGCCAGGGAAGTCCCTCTGTGAAAAAAAGGAGCTTTTCCTCCCTATATCTCTACTTATTTTTGTCTTTGAGTTCACCAAGTCTTCCAACAAAAGATGTTTAACGACAATTTTTAGCGGCTCCTGTGACCTGGGAATCTGACCTGCTACAAGAGTTGAACAAATCCATTTCTGGCACGTCTGTGGGCTCACACAGAGAAAGGTTTTCTGTGCTGTGTCTTCTCCTTTCCTTTTGGCCATGGTTTTCCATGCCCTGAGAAATTCACGTTGCCTGTCCCAGTCAGAGGTCAGAGCGGGTTGGGACAGCCACCACAGGTGGGTGAAACCCTGCTGTCCCCTTGTTTGGTCACTGATGTCACAGCAGGTTGGGACAGCCACCACAGGTCAGTGAAACCCTGCTGTCCCCTTGTTTGGTCACTGATGTCACAGCAGGTTGGGACAGCCACCACAGGTGGGTGAAACCCTGCTGTCCCCTTGTTTGGTCACTGATGTCACAGCAGGTTGGGACAGCCACCACAGGTCAGTGAAACCCTGCCGTCCCCTTGTTTGGTCACTGATGTCCTGCAGCAGAACCGTCCCTGCGCGTGAAGGGCTGAGCCTGTGGCACGGATCTGCTGCTGGGAATGTGCCTCCCGAGGGCACCTCTCCCTGGAGCCACCCCACGATCCCCCAGCCCACCCTCCCAGGAGCCCAGTGGTGGGGTGGGAGCTGCAGAAGGCAGCCCAGGACCGGGCAGACCCCCAGGGTGGAGGGACACCCTTTGTCACCCATCCCCACCCCCAAAGCCGCTGCTCCAGTTCAAGGATGTCATTTTAAATTTCCATATTTCTCATGGATCCTGGGTGATGGAGACCACGTCTCTGCAGTCGCATTTTAAACCTACAGCCCAACTGCTGCTAAGTGTGTCAGATGGAGGAAAAGGGAAAATTTTCAAGGAGTGAATTAATGGTTAAATTAATGCTGCAGCTCCTCCTCCAAATCCTCACTTACAAGCTCAGCAGGTTTTTCTCGTTTATCCACCCAGCCTGTCCTGGAAAGGCACCTCCCACCTCCTTCTTCTCTATTGCTGTTGCTATTAAGAGAGATTTTTGTAGTGTACAAAAGCTCTGATTGTCCTCTCACTTATACTAATTTTGCAATTGTGTAAATCCATTGACCTGAGCAGAGTTATTTTTGATTGACACTAATACATGCTGGAGGAGAAGTACGTTTTAAATATCTTTGAAGGCTGGCAAGCTTGGAGAAAATAGTTTTAAGCTCCATAATCATGATGATGTTGTTTTGTGCTGTACTGTTCATTTGTTATTTGAATTATATTTGTGAAATATTCATTCAGGTCAGATATTTGTATGTCTATATTGTGTTAATTTCTGAATTTAAGTTAATTTGTTTATTTATTTTTTAATAAATAACCTCTCTTCAAAGCTATTTGAGAGGTTTTAAAGACCGTGAAGCCAAATTGAATGCATATGAGTGGCTCGAGCTCCTAAAACTTCAATCTCATCCAGGATTTCTCTTAGCATGAAATTCAATGAGTCATTTCTATCTCGCCATGGGATGTGATCATTCTGTTACATGATGCAGTCAGACAAGAACCCTGCCAGTGATTTACAGCCACACGGGCTCCCCATAAATCTCTGCAATCCACATTTTCATATGGATCCTCTGCAGTTTAGTCTCTTTTATGAAGTATTCAGCTCAGCTGAGCTGTGGAAGTACTCAGTAACCACCAAGATGAGTCATTACAGTGCTAGAATGATTTTTTCCTATTTATTTCTATTTTCTTGCTGCCATCAGGGGATTTGGGGCTTTTTTTCAGCAACAGAGACCCCTCCCCTCTGAAACATTCAGCTTTCAGCTCCGCAGTGTGGACTGGGCAAAACCAAACACTCAGGAGGTTTCATCTCGAGTTATTGAAGCAGCTTCCTGAAAATCCTTCAATAACATCAGTTTTGTGGGCAAACTTTTGCCCCCATGACTGGCCTGGCTTTGGGCAGGGTGACAGCAGGAATTGCAACACTTCTTTTTCCCTGTGCTGTGCGTGGCAAGGATGGATTTCCGAGCCTGTCTGAGGCCTTTGCACCCTTCAGAGGCTGTGGGCTCTGAAAATCAGCCAAAATCCTTGCTGACGAGCCAATTTATACATATATTGTGTATTATACCCATGAATTCTGTGTCACCTGGAAATGGGGCTTGAAAACTCCCAAGCTGTGCTGCTCCTGTGACCTGCACTTCAAAAGGAGCAGCTCAGTGGCTCAGTGCTGTTAATTTTTTGTCTGACCAGTGCCCATTATTGCCGAATTACAAAGTCAGAGGAGATTTCTTCTGCTGAGGATAATGGATGTTCTCACCTTGAAAAATAACGTGGTTTTACCTGGTGTGAAACTATTAGCAGGGTTGACTTGCTGCTCACTGTAGTTAGAAGAGATTATGTTAAATGTGGCATCATCCCCTGGAAAAACACACCAGGGAACATTTGGGGCTGTTCCAGCCCTGCGTTAGCCCAGCTGAACTCGCAGTTAGCCAATATTATACATCAGTCCAAAGTAACTGTGCAAATTAGGTGCATAATTACATCCATAAATCGTCGGAAAATTTGGCTTTTAAATTGCACGTCATAAACAGTAATAACCCACTGAGGTGCTGGTTGTCAGTTCACCTCACCTCAACTGCATTTCTCCTTGTCCAGCAGAAGAATTGAGGGACAATCTCTACATTTAGCAGGGAAAAACCTTCAAATCAGCAAGAAAAGTGCTCACAAAAAATGTCAGCGAGCTCTGGATGTCACTGCTGTGAGGATGGCAGGGCCCAAGTCATAAAAACGACATTTTTTGGTAGCCTGAGTCCATCAGCTGCTCTGGACAACCTGCATTCAAATAACAGCTATTATTATTGTCATTATTATTATTATTATTATTTTGAATTTCCATAGCTAGAAATGTGATTTATAATTACAATTCCTTTTCTTATTAGCTCAAAACCTTCAGAATGGGAATCTGACCCAGTGAGCAATAATTTCACTGGGATCCTCACTTCAGCTCAGTGAAGAACGTCAATGAAATAAAAAGAAACAATTTAAAACTTAACTTTAATATCAGAACACAGCTGCTAGTGGTCCAAAGTAGACAGTAATTAATTTGATCATTCCTATAAAAGCCACCTTGGAGGACATTTTTTAGGGGGGGACAAAAACAGAGAGCTCTGCCCACCCAGAGGAGTGATAGAGGATAAAAACAGCACTTAACACACTCACCTCCAATTAGTGTAATATTGTCTATCTTTTAATGATGAGAACAACACACCAGGGAGGTACACGAGCTTTTAATGGCGCTCAGAAAATGAGCTGCCTTGCAAAACACTGCTCATCCTTTTGTGCCTCTAATGGCTCGACAACATTTTGTCCACAGGGCTGTGATGTTTTCCTGGCCCGGCCCGTTAATCTTAAAAGCAAATGTTGCTTTTCAGCGAGAAAGCTGCTCTGAGAGGATCTGCCTGCACTGCCACAGCCTGAGACAAGGGCTGGGGCAAGGGCTGGCAGAGCCCTGCAGCGACAGTCACCCGTTCAAATTCAAATGAAAATTCAAATTCAGCAATCTCAGCAGCTTCTGGAAAGCCCAGCCTCGGTCAGGTGTGGATCTCTGGGGGTTTTGTTGTTCAGGAGTTTGAGGACCCTCTGTGAAGCCTCATCTGGCACAGAATTCACACTCAGGGTTTCTCTGTTCCACCTACAGGACTGGGCAGTAACCTCCTCATTCAGAGGTGACACTGGCCCCAGAGAAAGTTTTTTTGGGAAATTAAAAAAAAAGGAGGCCTCATTTGCAGAGATTATTCGAGGTCTAGATAGGCTTTGGAGATTTAAACATGCACTGCTAGATCTGGGCTCCGAGTCCAAATCATGATTCATATGTATTCCTGGGAAAGCCCATAATAGCATTGCCCTGGGTGTGTTCAGACTGATAGAAATTCTAATGAATTTTAAAATTAAACTTGACCCACAATCCTGCTCCAATCTCAGATCTGTACAAAGGCATTAATTGGACTTATTCAACTAATTACTTGTTATTAAACCAGCGTAGAGACTGTAAAGACTTGGACAAGCAATTATTTTATAGAGACGACAGCCTGAGTTTTGGCAATATTATCTGAACTGGGATAAAAGTTCTGAAACCTTCAGAAGATGAGCCTGGGGCAGCCAAGCCTGTGGAGCCAGGAGATGATGCCAGTGTTCTCATGGGGTTCATTCTGTTAGGCAGGGTGAAATTAAGGCAGATTTTGTGATGCTGGATCAGGAGCTGTGTGTATCTTCTGTGTACGGAAATAGGAGGTTGCAGCAGCCCCTCCAAGCCTGAGCAGCTCTGAGCTGCTGCTGCTCACTCAGTAACCCAAATGCTGGAAGAGATGAGGACTCCAAGAGCTCCAGAAGCAAAATATTTAATTTGTCCAGGGAATGGAAAAAAATGTTTAAAAAACCACCCAGCGTTTCCAGCTCAGGATCAAACCAGAAATGTTAATTCCTTATTTTAACGTGTGTTCACCACGAGTTGCTGACAGCACTCCCAGGTGTAAAATAAAGTTGATTTTAGTTTGTGTTCAGATAATTCCTCTGTGTGTCTTTGGGGGGCTGTCACCGCTCAGGGGGATGAGGACCAAACCTTTGGTCTGTTTTGGGGGTTAGTGATGGTCCTTTTGTTGAGGACAGGAAGAAATAACATTTTCTTTTCCAGTGAAACAGTATTTTAGAAGTTAAGTTTTAGCAGCTTTAAGGAATGCCCAACGGTCTGCACAAGGATTAAAAAGTTGAAGGACTTGGCTCTGATAAGATCAGCGCTGTGCAGCTAATAAATGAGACATTTAAGTGCACTGGTACAATCTTGAAAGGTCTCAAAGCCAAATCGTTGGCAGATTTTCCATCATAACACAACAAAATCACTTCTTTTCCACCAAACCTTTAGGTTCCAGAGAATCAGAATTTCTCAGAGGAAGCCTCTTCACCCGAAGGTTCTTTGGCTGCAGTGAGGAACACGAGTTGCACCTGTTGGTGAAAAACCCCTGCATTTCTGCAGCTCCTTCCCTCCCTGCGTGGTCAGAAGGTGCTTTCTCACCTGGCAGTGAGGAAACTGAGTCACAAAGGTGCTCAGGGATTTTCCTGAGGGGAGCAGGAAGTCTATGAAAGGGGTAGGAACTGAATCCTGGCTTTCCAAGCTCATTAACTTTGCTCTTCAGAGGTAATGACTTCTTACTAAGTGGACTCAAAACAATTCCTGCCTCTCCAAGCTGTACCTTCGCTGTATGTGGGACCCAGCTGCTTCAGAGCTCTCTGGCAGGAGTTTTAGACCCTTAAAATTATAAAAATCAGAACATTTAAAAGTGGAAAGCTTTTTTTTTTCTTCGCAGCCTCTAGTTCCTTTTTTTCCCTTCTGGAGTTTAACAAGTTCCAAATGTTCTGGGGTGTCTATTTTTGTTGAGTTTTGGATTGAAAGTGTTGTTCTTGTACATTGCTACAGTAAAAGTGTTTACACAGAAAACAGACTTGTCTGGAAAAGTAACAATTTGTTCACAGGATCATATAACATATTTTCCCAAATGGGCTCTTGGGAACGAGAGCGACCATTCCGTCTTCTCTCTGCAGTGAATTTGCAATCTCTGATTTCTCTTTTCACCCATGAAATCTTCATCCTGCTCCCAGTGCCAGCTCTAGCCTGCCCTGCTATTAACAGCAACAGCAATAAAGGCAAAATAAACTCCTTTTAGTGTGCAGGGCCTGTGGAGAGCAGTGCAGAGCAAACAGCTCATTATGTTTGCGCGTCAGCATCTTAAAGAAAACGCTGGCAGCCCAGGGAAAGAAGGAAGAATCAAAATCCCATCAGAAAAATATTCCATGCTCTGTATAATCCTTCTTTGCAACTCCTGAATTTAGGCTCCTTTATTAAAGGGAAGGAGCAGTGCCCATGCAAAGCTGCCCGTGGTTTCCCTGTTTGTGCATCCAAGGTATGACACAATAAGGACAAATATCCGGAGGCAGGTTCAGAGACATTGAGTCTAGATCTTTAATTAATAGCTGGGCATCAATTACATAATACCTGAGCAAATAGACACGTGCATTTATTGTCTGGAAACAAGAACTCTGCAATTATGGTCATCAAGAAAATGTCAGAAAACAAGAAGCAACAAATACCCATTGTGGAATTAATAAGAACAGTAGTTCCCCTCCAGTGGTCACTGAGTAAGCAAACATTCTGCTTAAATAAACTGAAACGGAGCATATCTGGGCAACACACTCAGGTGCTGGGTCAAAGCAGAGGTTAAATAAAAATTTGTTTTAAAAAGACCCAGAAGAACACACTGTGAGTCCCTACCCCACGCAGCACATGCTGCTAGGGGAGCGCCGGGCACCTCCCCGGGCGCGCTGCGTGGCTTTGAAGCCGAGCTGTGTGGCAAGCAGGGAGCACTCGTGTTTCCCCGGGCTCCTAGCAACTCCCCTGCTCACAATTCATCCCTGGCACCGAGGAGGGGTCGCTGCTGGGCAGCCAAACACAACGGAGCCCTGCCAGCACCATGGTGACGGGCGACCCTGGCACAAGACGCCGGCGCTGGCCTTTCCGAAAGGGCAGCTTGGCAAGGGCCGTGCTCCCTGTAAATCAGCCACCCCGAGGGTTCTGAGGTGCTGATCCTTAATTGGTCGTTACAATAAAAACAGAGCAGTAATTCCATGTTAAACTGATGCCTCAGCAGGTAACCCCAATTTAGGTCACTCCATGACGTTTGCGACTTCAAGTGCATGCTTGGGTGTCTGCTGCACGGGGAGGCGCAGCCGGCCGCTTCTGAGGAGTTCTTGTTGCTGCATTTTAATAAAAAAAACCACAAGCCGACCTCTAGCAGCTGAGTTGGGAAGATTTACAGCACATCCTCTCCCAGCTCTGTGGTGATTAATGCAGACAGTGATTTCGGGGGCACCGTGTGCTCATGTGAAGAGGAACCACATTTCGACTCTAGGTTCCCCCAGCAGGAATGATTCACAGGGGTAAAAACAGGGAGGTTTTTCACTGTAAAAAAGGCTCTGCCCAACCTGAGGGCCTGCTGAGGCTGAGGGGAGCCGAGCTGCACACAGAGGTGTAAATTCAAGTCATCAGCCCCAAAAAGAGCTGTTCTTTACACAGATTTCCCTCTGGATACCCACAGGCATCCCGCACAGATTTACAGCCACCGGTTCTGAATCTCTCCTAACTCCACATCTCTTTCCATTTCCAATATACTTAACTAATCCAGTAATTAACCATAAAAATAAATGACTTGTATAGATTATGTAACAATAACAAGGCAGCATGAGTCACTTTGCTTTGTTCTCGCTCACTAGCGAGCAACAACCCGGGCTCATTAAGGAGGTACCAGAAGTTCAATATGGAGAAAACTCAGATCTCAAGGCGAGATAATTTGGCCTCCATTTGTTTGCCTTTGTTCTCTTTTGTTTCCAGATTAAAAGGGCACCACGTACTTTTAGTTTCTGCAGGTAAAAGAGACAGGGAGCTGTTCCTTCAGTGACAGCTGAGCAGGGATGGGTGAGAGCCACACAATAGCTGCTCGCCCTGTGTTTGCAGTTTCATTTGGATGGCAGAACTGGAATTTAATTTGCCTCAGGACAATTAGGAAACTGACCCCACTGACATGCAGACAATGAGAAACTAAGTCACCAATCCTTCGCCGCAAACATCCCAAAGCTTTCATGAGCAATCAGGAACTTATTGTGGAGAGGGCACAATCTCAGGCTCTGTGACCACACAATCAGGGTCATGGCTGCTCCCAGCTCCGGGGTGATCTGACCAGCCTGTGTCTCCTTGGGATCCTTGGGAATGGCCCAGACCCTGCATCCCTCATCCCTCCACACAATCCTGTGTACAGGCGGGTAGAAGGAGCTGTGTGGATGCAGCTGATCCTTCTGTTGAGTGGGAGAAGGATAATTCGAGCTCTTGAAGTGTTTCCATGGCCTTTTGGGGAATAAATCCCCCATTTGTGGATGAATGCAGGATTGGACACCCTCAGGAAGACCCAAACTCTCCAAAGCCTGGGATATTTCTGGCTGGTGTTGGGGAGAACTGTAGGACAGCAGTGGGACCCTGCAGGGTTCAGCACCAGGAACAGTTGAGGCATTAACTCCTATCCTTCCTCTCCCACCCCACTCCTCTTTCCCATCCTGTGGGTATCACCTTCCTCACTGTGCCAGAGCAGGTATTTCAGGACTTGGTCATGGAACCAGAGCAGGGAATTCACCTGAATCAGGGAAAAACTGCAAAAAAAGAGGCATCTTTATTTATTTCAATAAAATATTTTCAGTTTTTTGAGATACATAACTAAGGAAGCTGCAGGGAAAAGGGGTGAGTGTCTGAAGGCAGAGAAAGAGAAGAAAAGGTGTTTTAAGCCCGGATTTCCACGAAACCCTTTTTTCATGGCCTGAGGAGCCCTAGTGGAGGTTGAAGCTCTGAACATTCCCACTAAACCTGGCTGTGATTTGACTTCAATTTATATTTGTCTCCCTGCAGATGCTACTCCCTCAAGTGTTGCTGAGAAGGAGCCCATTAAAGCATGAAGCCCGTTTCAAAATGAAAATTCCCAAAAAGAAGCAATCCCAGAAATCTTTCCACGGTGTCGCTGACTTAAAATAATGTAATGTTTGCTTAAAAAACCCAAGACAGAGAAGGAAATGCTGCATTTTCACTTCCAACCAAAATGAGAATTTATTTACATGTAGAGATGAACCAGCTTGGTGATGGTCAGATTAAACATCTGGATCAACTTTCAGTGACGTTTTCAAAGGTCACTTCATATTCACTGAAAATCCAGTTCTTAGGACAGTTCATCACCAAGACAGCAGAAATCACATTATTAGCTGATCCCATGGGTTTTCCAGCACAAGGGGAGTCTGATTTTCAGGCTTGGTTTAATATCATCTGTCAAAATCAGGTCACTTGAAGGTATCTTCATTTATTCATCTGGAAATTGAAGTGCCCAAAGTCATTTGTTATATTGAAAATGATTGTGCTTGGAGCTGACTTGGACCTGAGTTTGATTAGAAAATATCAGAGCTTGAATATCTAAACTCCCAACCTGAGACAGGTTATCAGACAGATGCTCCTAAACCTGATGTCTTTTACCTGTACTTCATCTGTACTTCCAGCTCTGTGAAATCGCAGTTCTCTGAATCAGAATCACTACATATTTTATGTAAATGAAATGACATTATGGTGCCAATTGGCTCCCGAGTCAAACTAACTAGCAAAGAATTTAATTATATCCATTATTAAATGTTTGTGCTCCCCGGATCCAACTCCTTAAAAACAACAATGATGAATTTACAGATTCCTATTCCCATCTCTCCAAGTCTGGCAGGGGGTGGAAACTTTGCTGAATTAAAAATATTGTTCTTTAAAGCCTTCCACAGATTCATTTCCTTGGACAGTGAATTTGTCAGTGGCAGAGCCTTATGGTGCCTGGGACTTTGCTGGCTGCTGAACTCGGAGCCCTTTCCAACCACGCAGGGGATTCTCACAAAATTTATTATTTTTGTTTTTAAGCTCTATCCCTCAGCCATGGACATAAGTGGGCAATCTTTTCCCTCTTCTTTTTTATTTTTTGCATGGCTTGAAAAGGAGAATTGCAGGAGTTAAGAGATGGGAAGAGGTGACTTTGCCAGAGTTTCTGGCTTGGCTGCAGTGTGGAGTTGTTGCCCGGGCGATTTTGTTCATGGGAGGTCTTTCCCTGGCAAAGCCTGCTCAGCTTCACAGGCGCCACAGCTACTTCATTATTTCATCAAAGTTCATTATGCTGGGGAGGGTACCACCAATAAAATGAGATTACAAGTGTCTCCAACGAGGCCTTAAAGACATAACTCCCGGTTTTACCTTTTGCCACATCCCTGTCTGTGGTCCTGTAATGCACAGAGAGATTTGCACCTAAGATAGGGACTATCCCACAGCTTAATTGAACTGGAAAACTCCTGGAGAATTTGATTCAATTTGTCTTGCGACAGAACCTTCTTTTGTTTTCGGTGGAGACAGAGTTCTTCATCTAAAACAGAAATCAGAACACTTTAATCACATGTTTTCAGGGAGGTGGGAGTATTCGGGCTAAAAGAAATTAAGCCCAGCCTAGATCTCTATCGAGGTTGATCTATATTAAATGTTGATCAACGGTATTTAACGCTCAAAGCACTTCCAGGGAGGATTCATTCCAAGTGGAGGGCGAATCAATAATCAGGGAGCATTTACGGCCCTGGGTTTGGTGATCAGATCTCCACACTTTGCTTTATGAACTGACACCTCCAGCGTTTTCCTTCTTTCACATCTGCCTGACCTAAGTTCAGGATACTTTTGGCCTTGATGTAAAATTATGGATATTCAAAGAATGACAAAACCAGATTCAGGGTGGGATCAGCAGTTTTGTGCCTTTCCATCCTGTCCACACAAATTTAAAGTAGGTATTCCCAGCTAAACAACAGCTGGGAGAACCTGGTACTCAATTTCTGCTAAAAGGTGGAATGGAACACCATTAAAAAGCATTAAAGCACCATTAAAACCTCCATTTATTTTCACATCTTGCTGGGTTTTGCTTTGTTTTGGGTATCAAAGGTCAGATGACCTCTCCAAATTCCTCTCTGTTCTTAGGGATGGATACTCCAAATAGGGATGCTGAAATATGCTTTTCCCTGATACAACAGGTACAGGAGTTCTTTGTCTGGGAAGTTGATCACTACATAATTTATTTCAAGGAAAGCATTTTAGACAAACTTTAAACTGAGAAGTCAAGTTTTGAAAGGTCATTGTCTTTCTAGCTCAGTTTTTTTTTTTTTTTTGAGATAAGTTGACAGATTTTACACTCCAAAATAATGAGAAACAATAAACAACCTGACTATGCTGGATTCATCCTGCTCCAAGTTATTTTTGTGTGTGTGCAGAACAGACCTGGCATCAACAGATTGACTCCCAGGCTTCCCTGGCAAGGCTAAGATCATGATTTTTCCTATTTTATGAGCTAGGTGAAACTTTAGCCCAAGACGTGTAGGAAAACTCAGTTCACACCATCGTAAGATCATCCTTTAACCCCAGCTTTCAACATGACCTCCTGGAATTGCATGGAACAATAACACAGAAGGAAAAACAACTTCAAATGTCACTCCCCGAAACACTTCCACTGCAATTTATTAACCCAAATTGTGTTGTGCTTATAAATTACACATCTACAATGAAATTGTGGAAAAATCCAGTTTATTAGAATGGATTGTGCATCTGCTCTAGATAGATACATGGGATTTTTTACACTTTTTCTCCTTCCAGTGCATCAGGCTCCTCAGGCTTTTCTGAGAACTCTGAACAATCATATTTGGACAATATTGGACAATTTATATCCATCAGGAAACACAGAGAAATCTCTGCCCTGAAGGGCTGCTGGTCTGAGGTTGTGATGTGATTAAAGGAAGCTGAGATCTCACGAGCAACTGGAAAATAAGGAGCACCAACAGCTCCAAAAGGGCACATTTGTTCTGAATGCAGAGCACAGGTCTTTCTCTGAATGACTGGGTTAACCACAGCTATTTCTGATTCCATTCTCACTGTTTCAGCTCCGAAATGCATGTCCAGACAATGAGACTGAGCAGTGACAGAGAGGGAGCTGCAGGCTGCTCCAGTGCATCCAGCAGCTCCAGGTATTGTTCAGGTGAGAATCCAAATTGGCATGGATTCCTCAGGCGGTGAATCACCGGCCTTGTGGGCCTCAGTGGCTGCTTTGAATCATTTGTTTACCAATATTTGAAGCACGCTGGTATTTTCCCCTATTAAAAGGGTTTACTCCAGGAATGCTTTCAGTCCTCGAGTCTTAAAAATGCTGGGTGCTCTTTGTTCCAGTGGGCACCAAACTCTCACCATTATCCATCTCCCAGGGAGTGGGGATAGGCCAAGATCCAGCATCCCAGAGGTCACCCAGAAACACGAAAGCTGACCTGGCCTCACTCTGCCCTGTTTCACCCTGAAAAATGGCCTTTCCAAGAGGTGGTGAGGCAGGTTTTTCCCAAGTGTCTGACATTTATCCCGTCCTTTATCCCATTCTCCACTGCTGCTCTTGGATGGAGAGCAGTGGGTGAAGCTCACGGCCTGCTCACAGTTAGGCCTCGTATTGAACAATAAATTTCATTTTACATGTACCAATAGAAGAGAAATGGAAACTCTAGTGCTGGAAAGTGTTTTGGAGGGCTTAAGGTAGATTTCACCCCTTTTAATGCCTTCCCTATTCCCTTGTTGTCCCATGTCCCCCGAATCCAGGGAGCAAGTGAAATTTATGTCCCACATTCTTCCCCAAGATCTCAGCTCAGTCACATCAGGAAATTGTGTAGAGAAGACAACACCCCCAGACAGACACTAAAACTATTTGTGTGCCTTAAAATACAAATCCAGCACTGCCTGATTTCCCAAAGTCAGGGCTCTATTTTCTAAACATCTTGGCATTACTGCCCCGTTCATTACTGGATGATCATTTCTCACTCTGTTTTCTCAATGTATATATTTTTTTTTTTGCACAGGCTATAATTATTACAGCCCAACTTCTTCTTTTTCATTTTGAGCCTTTGTAAACCCAGTCATTACCCTGCCTCAGCCTGGCTTCCCGAAATGTCAAGATTAAAATGGGGCATGAAAGCTTATGCAAGAGTGAGTCAGTGGAGCAATTTGAACCAATAAATATCAAAGCAGTCTCTAAGAAGTAAGCAATTCATTTGATACCACATCTTTCAACAAGTCTTTAGAGGATTTTCCTCTGCAGGGTTACACCCTGATATTTACGTCTTGATCTCTCCACTGTGCAAAAGTCAGAGTTTGCCTCATTAATGTGATGATGCTCCAGCAGGCAAACAGTTCTGTCTGCAAAACACATCAAAATTAGAGTCTACTCCTAGTGCTCAGCAGTGCTATCAGCCATCAAAATAAATATTCCACAGCCCTGGTTTGCTCCTCCATCTCTGCAATTAGTGCTATTTTATTAGCTAATGAATCAGCTAATGTCAGGAATGTGCCAATATCCATTTCTTATGGCACTGTAGGTAAATGAGTTGTCAGGACAAGAACTTCGATATAAAAGTGCCAGTGAGAGGTGCTGAGTCTGACAGGGCACAACAACAATGGCTCTGTTTGCACAGCTATGTCCTGCTGCTACTGCTTTTTTCCTCACTGCTTTCAATCTGATGAGTGTAACAACTCCTGCCTTTGATTTTTTGCCACAGACTCCTGCACCATTGTCTTTCCCTCTTACGTTATCCCCTTCCCTTGCCAAGGCCGTGTTTTATTTTGCTCCTATCCAAGGACCATTCAATAAAAGCCAAGACCCCCTGAAGCAAAGTTGCAGCACTGGAAAATTCCAGCTCTTAAGAGTTCCTCCAAATCCAAATTTCTCAAACGGAGTTGCTGCCTACAAAAGGCCCAATTAAAACACCACTTAAATGCTGCTTACTCGACTCAGGATGAGGATGCAAAAATATTATTTTCCACATACCAATGTCTGTTTATTAATAAACAGCCCGTTCACTCAGCACAAGGTGTGTCCTGGGCCTCATTTGCACCTCACAGTCATTGACCTCAGGTGTTTTATTCTGTGTCTCACAGCTTTTACTGCCCTTTATGGGCTGTTCCTCTGCATCTTGAGGTTGGTTCAAAGGGATGACATTTTTGTGACCCCTCCTAATTTCTCTCTGCTTTAATTAATAGACAATGTAAAACAGTCCGAATTGTTTCCTGCTTGCACTTGGATCCCATGCAAGCAAATTACTCTAGATACACATGAGATATTTTATAATCAAAAGCAAGGAAGGATTATCTATGAGAAAATCTATTTCCTCAAGTGGAAATGTTTGAGAACTCCTGACACAAGATCCCTTTTACAATATATAAGCTATGATTTATCCCATCTAACAGTATCACACATGTCATTTCAACAGCTTGTGCACAAACATTAGCTTAAAATAAAAATATTAATTCCTATTTCACAAATTATTGCAGTGTTTTCCATGCCAAACTCCACATCTCATTTAATACTCTTTGTATATCTCGCTTTCTAGGGAAAGACGTTCATAGTTTCTCTTCCTGTGTGTGTTTTTCTCTGTATTTCTATTAATTGTTGAGCACATGAATTAATTTCAGATATATTTTATAGAAAGGTGGAAGGATGAAAGGTACTGACCCTCAAAAAAATATCGAGAAAATGGGTAACTAGGAAAGAATCCCTGTTAACGAAAAAATGTCAGTGTGAGCTTTCACATTTATTATAACTTAAGTCCCCATTCTTGGAAAATGAATCTTTTTCTTCATGCTTAGAGAGAGGACTTTTTGGTTAACAGATATTCCAGCACCATGAGGGTTTAGGTTTCTTTTAGGATAAAAGAACATTCAATATCCACTTCAAGATTAAAGGGTGACAGAGCCTCACAAGTGAATAACCCCTGGAAGCTGAACGTGCCAGGGTTTAGGGAGAAGTGTCCTGTGGACACCTCTGAAGTGAAGCCATGGAACACTGGATGCTTTTTCTCATTCTTTGTTCACTCTGTACCTCACATCCCACCCAATAATTAGTCCTGGCAGCTTCACGTTGGTGCCTTTGCTTTCCTTCTTTGTTTACCCCTGATGATATCACAAAAAGAGTGTACATTTCATCCTCTCGCCTTTATTTTTATGATTTGGCTCTGGGCCTGGGGTGCAAACACAAAAAATCACTAATTGTATAGTAACAAGCCAAGGCCTTTGAAATGCACTTTGTAATAAAAGAGTTTTATTATTTTATTTATTTATTTTTTAAATCATCCAAGCAGGAAGAAACAGGAGAAACTGATGTGGATTTCTTCAGTTCCACAATTCTGATAAGAGCTGCCTGACTTTGCAGGAGATGGCAGGGATGGAAATAAGGATGCTGCATTTTAGGAAAATCAATCCCACCCAGGGAAGTCAAAGGAAATCTCACCTGAGCTATTCTGAGGAAGGAACAAGTTTATAAAACCGTGGAGTCATGGAGTGGTTTGGGTTCTAAAAAGGAAAATCTGAAGATAGGAGTCAGTCCTCCCTTGCCAAAGCTGGGACAACCCATTGCCCCAAAGATGGGAATATTTCACAGCACTCTGGGATTTCCTCTGGCTCGTCAAGTGTGGAACAACACAGAGGCAGAGACTCATGGATATTTGTGCCCCACAAATCAAGGAGTTAAAGGAAATGCAAATATCACAGCTTCTCCTACTAAATTTGCTCCTGTCACAGAGATTCTTCAGGATGTTTCCTAAGCCTTTAAGGGAAAAAAAAAAGTAATTATTTGTAGCAAAGTTTGCAGAGAAAAAAACCTCACCTGTGTCTGCCTTCGTGCCAAAAGGAGGTGAGTTGATTTCTCCTGGCTGTAGCAGGAGGGCTGTGATGTTCAGAGGAATTTCAGAAGGAACTGGGAACCTCCCTGAATCCTGGATGGGCTCAGAACAGCCAACACTCCCTCATTTTACTCTTTTCCCTTCACTATTTTTGGAGAGTTTCTTCCATCGGACTTTCCTTTAAAGGACTTGCTGTGAAAAAAGGGAAAAGAATCCTTGAAAACAGCAAATCTGAAGGCAGATGATTATTTTTGCTCTGTATTGAGAGTTAAAAAGGCATGTGGGACTTTCAGGGTCTCTCTCCTTTCATAAATACCAGGAGCACTTAAAAATCCCTGCCATGAAAACGCTTTTCACTGTGAAATGATTGAACTTGGATGCTTCCTGTGAGCACAGGTTCGTTCATTTTCTTGTGCTTGTTAAATCTTTCTCCCTGTAAATGCAGCAATTACTTTTTGATGGCAGAATTAACTTTCCAAAAACTTACAAGGGAAACAGTTAATCTTGTGGAACTTAAAATAAAGAAGGAATAGATTCTTCAATAAATCTTGCCTTCCACATCTGACTTCCCTTGTCCAGAAACATTTACTAGAACATTACAGACATTCCCCATTAAATTAAAATTCATAGAAATCTCACACAAGGGCTATATTTGAATCCATTTTATGGCCCTAATGCTCATTTTTTCCCATGTTTTTCTTAGTAACTGAAAGTTGGTAGAAGCTGCCAAACCAGCAAATACAGAGAATTCCCTCGGGAATGCCCCACGAATTCCACTTCTCAGACTGGCTGCCATTTCCTATTGATCTCAGTCATGATGAAGTATTAATTTGTACACAGTTGAATGCCCATGTTTTTTTCTTTTTTAATCTGATTCAAATAGCTATGAAGCCTTGGCAGCTCTTAACAGAGATGAATTCTTGCTTCCCTCTCCTGTGACCCAGCTGTTGGCATCAGTTAGGTCATGGACAAGGAGAAAGATCTCTGAGGTCTTTTACCTCAGGTCAAGACTGTCACAGGAGACTCCTTAATGTAATTAATTTAAAGGATTTATCAATCTATACCTTAATAGTTAAACTTGTAGCTTTCCCTTTCCAAATATTTCAGAATATTGCTTATTTCCCCATTCCAAATATTTCAGAATATTGCTTATTTCAGGATGTCAGTGCCCTGCCAGCCAGGATCTTCCTCACTCAGAGCTAAGTTCACTCCTGGATAATTTATTCCCATTTTTCTTGTGTTACCATCGTGCTTTAATGCCCTTCCCTGCCTGTAAACTGTGATGTTTATAAGGAACAACTATATCCTCTGCCTAAATAAATCCTGCTTGATTTACTCGGATTAAATATGGAAAGTTCTTTCAGTCTTTTCTCATATCAAAACTTTTTTCTGTGATTATCCCGGTAGAATGAGAGATTTTTTAGTGGCAGCAAACATTCTCTTGAGAGAAATGATAATGACATTTGATGATGACTTTAAAAAACAGCTACTTCACATGAGAATTTCTCCCAAAGCTGGCAGAGCCAGGAATGTTTGCAGGGAATTTCCATACCATTAATACATGTTTTCTTTTTCTGTAATTTTAACCTTAATTTTGACCTCTTGGATTTTAACAGATTCGCTTTAGTGATACAGTGTTTTTAAGGCGATTGGTGTTACCCTAAATTGCTGTTCTGTAAGGTCAGCCTTAACCCCAATTTAACACAGCTTTTTTGGCTCGTGAAAAGCAATAATAAGGAATTGACATTTTGCCAGTTACACATTATAATCCTTCCAGATAAACCTCGAGCCAGCGCCGTTGTCTCGGGCCCGGCAGAATCGATTGCACAACTGGTGGATTTCTGTGTGAGAACTTAAGTCGATGAATTGTCATTGTCCACAAATGATTTTCTAAATCAAACCTGAGAAGTGGAAGAAATCAGTAATGATGTCTTATTAGTAACATGAGCCCTGCGAGCTCCTGCTCCATCCAGAGAGGCCTTTCTGCTGCTGCCTCGTGCTCTGTATTGCAACATCCGATCAAGTGTTTTGCTTTTCAGAGCCCCAATTGCTTTGGGACCTTCTTCTTTCCTCAGTAACCTGCAGCTGAGAGAGGGCAGAGCTGGTTTTGTTCCCAAACTCAAGTTTTGGATAAGCGAGATGTGACTTAGGAGCTCTGCACCTGTGCCAGCAGCACAGCTCCAGCCTGAGCTTCAACGATATTTTGGGTGCATATTTAATGATCTTAGTGATGATCTGCCTTAGAAACAGGAGAAGCGGGTTCTTTTCTGAGATCTGTTTCTTCAGCCACCTTTTCTCAGTCTATTTGCCTTTTTTTCTGGCCGTGGCAGGGCAGTGAGGGAAACCTGTCTCTCATTATCTTGTTGTACACTGGCCACCACCGGGGCCTTGATCTCAGCTGGGGCCTCAGGCACCACAGCAGTACAAATACTAATAGCACAGGGGAGCCCTTTGGTGAATAGTTTTTGTTATAGATTCTCTGAGATGCTTTAAGGACTCGCTTTCTGATGGGACTATTTTACAAATTTTACCCGTAAATCAAATAAATATGGCAGTAGGGAACAGGCTTTTAAAACTGCACCGTTGTGGTAGAGGAGTCAGGCAAGCACATGGCAAATCTCTTGATGCTGCTCAGTTGTAGGATGTATTTCTATGAATACAATTAAAACAAAGCTGCTTTTTGAACTGCCTGGTTATGAACTGGTTGTGAGTAATACGAGCTCGGTGTGTGCAAGAACATTAGAGCAAAATTAATCATCAATAAATCACTCAGCAAATAATTCTCCCTGTCTGACATCCCGATTCCTAATTACCTCGCTGTCTTTCATTTGCTAATGGCAGTTAAAGCCCCAATCAATTGCCTAGTAGGGAACCTAGTGAAGAAAAAAAATATCTGTGGAAAGAGGTTGAGATCAACATGTGACAGCTGAAAGAAAGAGTTTGAAGAAGGTTTTAATGGCTTTTTTTCTTCTTTTCACCCTTCACTTTACAGGATTTCAGTGATTTTCTTCTTCACTGATCTATTCTTTGCTGCACTGTCCTCGGGTATGAGAGTGGTGGAATTGTAGTGGCAGAAGATAAAAAGCACTTCATGGATCCTACTTTCTTCTTAGCAGTGCTTGAACGTAGATAACAAATCTTTTTTGAGGCTCACTTTTGAAAACGTTGGACTGTCAGGGCAGAGAGGCACTTGAACAAAAGGTGGGGGGGAATTCTTGGGAGCAGCAATTTTCCGAGTGATGCTTCCTGCACCCAACATCTTCTTTTCCTGACTTCCTATCCCATTGTGCTCCGAGGCAGCGTCACATTTGGCAGCTGCCTGCCTCCACCTTACTGCTGCACCAGCTTGAGGAAAGGGGAAATGCCCTGATGGAAAAGGCACCCCAGAGTAGTGATGGCTGTACGTGTGTTATTCCGTTTTTCACACTCCCAAATCCTGCAGACAAGATGCTGCACGATGAAAGGAGCCGTAGTAAAAGTGGAGTGGCTTTGCTTTGGGCCAAGCACACGCTCAGTGTCATTACACTAATTAAAAAACTGCCTCCTTTGCCTCCAAAATATGAATGTACTCCTCCTGCTTCCTATCTGTATGGTAGGAAAGGAATCAAACAGATTTATTGTAATAAAAATCCCACTCCTTTCTTTCTCCCCAGACGCAAACTGCACCTTACAGATCAGTTTCCTTTCCAACCTCCTGAGGATGGCTGCCCTGTTTCTCTTGGTTTCTAGGCACCTTTCCACCTCAATCTGCCTTGCCAAAACCATCAGATATCTCTGTCATGTGAACTAGGCAGCGAGCCAGCAGGTCAGGGCTTACACAATTTGTGGCGCCTACTTAAAGTGTCTGAGATTCTTACCAAGCAGTCTGAACCTGGGGGCAAAGTGTAATTCTTTCCCTCTTGCCCCTGTTTATAAAATCACACAAAGGTAAACCGTGGCACTGGTGGGTTGCTCTCGTTTTTTGTTTTTCTGCATTGAGGAACTCGGAAAAATCCTGCATTGCTTTGACTGCAGGTTAATCCCTGCTTTGTGGTAAAGGTGCACAGCAGCTCGTGTGACAAATATCACAAAAAAGCAGGTTGGGTTAAAAGGAGCTGTCTCTAAAAACAGTGTATGAGAGACTTTAATTACTTCTTTCTCAGGTAACATTTTCATTGAGCTGAATTGGAGATTTCCTGTCACCAAAGAATTTTTAGACACGGTGCAATACAGACTGGCTACATTGCATTTAATTACAAATATACACCTTTCCTAAGCACGAATGGTATTGCAATGCTTTAACCAAGGTGAATGTGGAAAAATTGAGTCGCTCAACAAATGACCTGGGGAGAAAGAATTTTAAAAATAACAATTCTTCCAGTTCCTGTTGCATTTTCTTCCTCTTTAGCTGCCGTCTGGCTCCACATAGTTTTGCTGTGCTCCTCCTCAGAGCGTTGCCACACCATTCCTGCTCTGACCCAAACACACCCACGCCCTCAGCCAGGTTCTGTCTGTCTTCCCAGCCTGAATTTTACACTTTCTCCTCTGCAACACCTACCAGCCCCTTCACTCACGGCTTGAAAGCAGAATAAAATGAAAGAATAACCCTCTGCCTGCCTGTCATCTTCTTCCTCTTCTGTGTGAGACCACAGGGGGAGACTGAACTTAATGCTCTCCCTGATGATTCTATAACCTCCCCATGGCAGGAGCTCTATGGGTGATACAGTGCAATGCCAGAATTTAGCACTGGTGTTGTATTAAGTGCTCCAAGCACACTCGAGCTGGGTTTTGGTGCAGGTGGAGCTGGAGTTTGCCAGGGCAGCAGATTCTGAGCAGCCCCAGCCTTGCTGCTCCCTGCAGACACTGGGCTGCCCCTCCAAAGCAGGGCTGGAGCTGCACAGCAGCAAAAAAATGCACCATCACTCACCTTTCCTTCTGCCAGGAGCTGAAACACATGGCTTCACTTGGGCAGGGATCATTCCTTACTCCCCTTCCTCCAGGACAGAGCTCTGAATCTTTAGTCTGGGCCTCTCTCCCCATTCCAGAGGCAGCAAAATTGGGCGTTGCTGCCAAATCAGGGAGCCCCAAGATGCCCCTGGGTTCCCATCCCTCATGTCTCTGGATGGCTCCTTTTCCTCCTGTCCTCACCTCAAACACATCGGGTGAAAGCGAATTCCCATCTAGCAGCCACTCAATAATTGGAATTTCAGCTGCTGTGCATTGCCACAGTCCTTTTACATATGCTCAATGCATTTAATCATAAAAAGAGCTCACGGATGGAAAACACATGCCTGCTGTGGGCAGGCCGGCATGACAGCTCCGAGTCAAAGAAATTGTGGATATACCTCACAATTCCGGGAAACTTTTTCTTTAGGATACACACAGAACATATAAATGAAGTTATAAAAATCAGCTGTGCTCTTTTGCTTCATTTCATGCTTTAGTTGTTTGGGTTTCTTTCACCCCAAAATGAATATTTCCCCAGGCCTTTAAGAGTTTATCCCTCAGAAATACATTTTTTTTCCCAGCAGCATTAATTCACGCAGCAGAGCCGCGTTAGCGTTGGGACACTGGATGGGAGCCACAACAGACTTGTAAATTGGTTTTTTTAGACATCTGCAGGAAAGGATCACACTTCTTCAGTTTTCTAGGAACACATAACAGCTTTTACGACTGGAAAAAACCACCGGGAGATGGTGGAAGTCGGGCCTGCAAGAGCTGAACGGGGCCTGGATGAGGGTCAGGGTGTGGGGGCTGCTGCCAGGACAGTGTTTGGGGGGGAGCAGAAGGGAAAGAGGGATTTAGACGGATTCTGGGCAAATAAAATGGGAAATTCAGCAGGTTGATATCCAGCACAGATGATCTGCTCCATGTCACTGGTCACAGCACGGCAGCACTGACACCTCCCTCTGCCAGGGCACTGGGAGTACCTGAACCCAGCCTCCTCCAGGCTCCCATTCCTCCACCTCGGGATCAACTGGCTTGGAAAAGATTTACTTGTCTTGTGCAAAGGTGTTGTACTGCCACAGACACTCTGCCCTCAGGGATTCAGGAGGGATTTACAGGCTAATGAATGAGGAGCCAAGGCTGACTGGTAGAAATGCCAATTTAAAGGCCATGCCTGAGCCCTGGATGGGACAGAAAGCTGCAGCACACGAGGGATGGCTGCACACAGCATTTTTGGGCTGCTCTCTCCCTCAAGCATGGCCAGAATAGGAGCAGAAAGTTTCACTAACTCAGCTACAACCGGAGTGTTGGGAGCCAGCAGCGCAGGCCCGGAGTTACATCATCTACTCTCATGTTTTTCTTACTCATGCCCAGAAGTATGAGGAAATACTCTTCTTCAAAAGAATATTTTGCATCTCAATAAGCTGCTTCATCCAAGATCTCAAAGGGCTCTATATGCAGTCATTGAGTGCAATTCCTATCCCACTGGTGCTCACGGAGGAGCGGGTAACTGAACTCCGAAGGATGCACCCAGGAGACCTGACCCCCCTGCACTCATTCTTAACCTGCAAATTACATTTTCCTTAAAAACAAATAAATGACCCTAAAAATCCCTAAGAAGCTTTAGTTACAGAAAGAACAGCAAGAAGCACGGGCTGGGTTAGTGATACCACAAACCCTCATGCTTCGGCTGGAACTGTTGGAAATATTCAAGAGCCTGTGTGGAAATATAACTGCAACCATGTGGCTTTGGGAAGCCATCACATGCCCAGCCTGTTACTGCCTTCAGTAGCTGGGTGCAACTCCTTCAGTGTTTATAGAAACAGAAAGCTGGCTGGGAAACAAGGCTGCGTGAATTCCTGGGAGTACAACACTTCTCCAACGTCTGATATTTCCTCTTTGCTGATATGATGATATCTGAGGCTGGAAGCCTGGAAAGTCTGGCACATGGTGCTGGCAAACTGGCAAAGTATGACAGTATTCTTTTGATTCTGAATGCAGATACCTTGATAGTGTGCAAGTGTTTTAATCTTAATAATACCTCAGTGTGTGAGGATTGGAAACCAGAGGAGAAAAAGGAATGAACTGAAGTCAGAAAACTCTCTCTTTTGTTCCAGTCCTGCTGTTTTGGTGGTGGGAAGGAGTAGTGAAATTCCTTCCTGACGAGGCTGGCACATTTGCAACGTAGAGTCGAGGAGAGGAGGGTGGAGAATCCTGAGAGAAAAAGCAAAATCTGTGTGTATGGCAGATGAGCTCATCCCAGAGATCACCTAGGACAAGGTGTGCCCACCTGTCAGTGCTTCAGCTCTGGACAGAGCAGGACATTGACTCTAATGAGCCTTTGTGACTCTGTAATGAGCATTTGTGACTCTGTAATGAGCCCCTGCCAGGTTCTTGGGCCACTGTTTTGAAGCCAAACCTTCAAACTAAGGGGCTGCCTCTGTTCTAGTTCACATGTGAAGGCTATTTAAGATGATGGCCTGTCACTGCTAAAATTCCTGAAGAATGCAGGTAAGAAAACCTGTTTGTGTCCAAGTTTGCCTCAGCCATGTGAGGGTTTTACTCCCAGATCTGTCACCGCTATCAGCATTTGCAAACTCTTTGTCTTTTTGCACATTCCCAGAGGACTCCCTGTAAAACAAAATTACCACATTTCTGCAGATTACAATCCTGAGCACTTCCAGTTCCTTTGTCTCTGGATTACAGTGGGAACAGAGCTGTGTATTACACAGCAGTGGAGGGACATGCCAGAAAATAGATATGCACTTCAAACATGTCTCCGTGCCTTCTTCAACCAGCAATGTGATGAAGAATTTGATTACACAGGCATTGCAGGAACTTCGAGGAGCTGGGAAGCCAAGCCTCACCTTTCCATCCTCAAGGGGAAAATGGGACATTTGTCATAATTTCAGTGTCACAACACCCCACCATTCTCAGTGAGAAGGCTCAGCTCGGGGACCAAGGTATGAAAACCATCTCCTGGGCCTGGAAGCTCCAAAGAAGATTTTGAAATGCTCCTCTTAAAGCAAGAGCCCAGATTGATGTTATGATGTCCCTGGCAGTGTCTGATTTTTCTGATACCTGACACACCCTCAAAATGAGTATAGAGGGGAAGATAACTGAATGCAATTGTCAAGTTTAAATCCCAAGTGAATAATCCCAGAACCTGGAAATCCAACAATTTTTATAGGACTTGTATAATGATTCTAAAATCTTTGTCCCAGTGCCTGGCTAGAATCTTAACACTGAGAAAAATGACATTTTTCCAGTCCCATTGGCCTTTCAGTGCCCTCTTTGTCTGCTTACCCTGAGGACTTTCTTTTCATTTCATTGGTGTTAGACACAGGTTCCAATCTCATTCTTTCATCTTCCAAAACCATTCCTTATCATTACTCTATATTCTAACCCAGACTGCTATAAAATACAGTTTTGGTCTTGTTTCTCCCCTTTCTTTTTATTTTTTAACTACAAAATTCAATCGAAGCTTGACAAATAAAAGTTTAGCTGCTTGATTGATGCAAAATATGACCCAGTGGCAGATTTTAAAATGAATATGCAATATTTCAAGCTATTTCCAAGGCTCTCCCTTTTTAAATGCAGGAAACCAGAAAAGAAGCAAAGTGAAATGAAATAGTCCCTTCATAGAGGGACTCCCATCTGAAAATTGTTTTAATTCAGGGCAGCCGTGGGTATAGTTTACGTAATAAAAAGCAGTTTTACTAAAGTGTCTGTGGTTATACTTACCCAGTGTAGAGGTCCTGATCAAAGCTGCCTTGCAGCCAAAGTCATCAGCATCCCGACAGCGTGCTCTGCTGAAAAGGACTTTCTTTCTCAGCTGGGATGGCTCAGACCCACTCCCAAGAACCCCAAAGCTAAGCAGAAAAGACGGTGTAAAACCAAAGACACCTTTTTTGCCGTTTCAGTATGAGGAATTACAGACAGGGAGAGCTGGGATGGAGATGTGGGCATTTAGGAAAGGAACTGAGTTTCCTAAGCAGTCGGAGTTGGGGCTGGGTGTGAGCAGCCATGAGATTGGGGATGGTCACTGCTCCTCTATTTCCCTCTGCTTCCCTTCAGCTGCAGGGAGAGAACAATGCTCAGATGGAGCATGCCTTGATCTCTGCTGAATATATTTCAGAGCTGAGGATATAGGGGCAGAACAAACTCTCCCGATCCCAGAATTGATTCATTACTCAAAATTCAAACAAGTCAGCCTCTTTCCCCTTCCCTTCCCTCGTTTCCCCAGCTGCACTCTGCAGGCCTTGCAGAAAGGAAGGTGCACTATTATGTTACAGTTGTGTGACAAAGAGAGCCAAGGAGGGGCAGATATTGAGTGTACAAAGCTGCTTCCCCAGGTGATCCAGGACCGGGCATATCTCACCCCATAGGAGCCTTTTGGTTTTGGGTTGCCCCTCGGTCTTTTCATGTTTCCTCCCTCCCCTAGGTATGTCACTTCTAAACATCAACCAAATACTTCTCTGGGCACAAAATGAGGCCGCTACAGGCCTTGTTCTTTTGAACTGGGATCCAATTTGATTGGCGTCTCCTGACTTTTGGTAAACTGTGTGTTCTGAAGTGTGAGAGAGATCCCTGCAGCAATAATGTCCATATCAAATCATAATTAAAAACAGCAGTGAGGAATGTGCTGAGATTTGAACTGTAGACCTCCCAGGCCTAAAGCCCAAACTGCAAAACAGGACTTAAAAGGCTCATGGAAGCTTTAAACATCAGACATTTAATCACAACGAGTCTGTAGGGATGATTTCCAAAAAAAGAAACAAAATCGCACCACCACAGAGAATAATAACAAGATCTGAGCATATGTTAGAGCAGAGAGACAGTTCCTTCACAAAGGGGTCACACGCTGTGCATCTACTTTTCCATCTACCAACGACAGCTTGAACATTTTCAAAGACATCTGCAGTGGGAATCACATCGAGCCAAACCTGGGGGAGAGGGAAGGAGGCTCTGAAGCAAGAGGATAACGTGCTTGTGATGCAGTGGCAGCCTGCCATGAGTGGGAGGGCTCCACCCAAAAGTATCAAAAATAAATTAACACACCTATCTTTTCTTAGACTTCTTGGAACCTCTGCAGGTACTGCTGTCGACTTCCTTACTACGAGATGCACTTTTCCCAAACTGGGTCAGCGAGGAGGTGAATGAATAAAAAAGGTCAAGTCAGCCTGGCTCAGTGGCCTGCTCCTAACAGCAGCTACCCAGGGATGGCATAAAACAGGGCAAGTGCAAATGAAATGATCCTGCTCCCCTCTAAAAGTGGGGATCTCTGGCTCACCAGTGAGACCAGTGAGTGGAAACAAAGTGAAAAAAGGTTTGAACTGCTGTTTTTCTCATGGACCGCAACAGGACTTGAGAATCCCCGTTCATGCCAAGCCAGGACTGAGTTTAAAGTGTGGGATTCTGATGAAATGTTGATGATAAATGAGCTGGGCTCTGGATGGAGCACTGCCCATAGGTTGTGTGTCTGCTCCACTGGCAGGGGGGACCCACAGTATTGAATAATCCCAAATCCACTTCCTGATGGGCATCATGCCAGCAGCAGGAATCAGCCTGACCCTTTAGCTACAGCACAGGTACATGGCTGAGCACTGGCTTTACGGCAGTGCTGGGGAAGGATTTTCATTTCTGTGGATTTTTTCACAGCCCTGCTGATGTGCTTGGTGACCTTCAAAGCTCTCTGTGACGCTGAGCCTGTTTTAGTCCACTGATTAACAAACTGATCACTCTGATTTAAGAGAGCGATGATTTTATTGCATGTTATGAAAAGGAGTGGGGTTTGTGGGGTCTCCTGGCCTTTTCCCACAACTTTTCATTATTGGAGGTGGGGATGGATTTTTGACTGATTCTTTCTACCAGCAGAGGTGGAGGGTGGGGATCAGGAAGACTCCCTGGTGCTTGTATTTGTCCTAACACCTAAATACAACAATATTCCTGCATTTAAGAGAGATTTCTTCAGGTGGTGGCCAAGGTGGACATCGGCTGTCAAGGGTTCCACTGAGCGAGGCAATGATGCTAAAGTCAGGACAAGAGTGGAACATAACTTGGGGGAAATAGAATCATGGAACTGTGGAATGGGTTGGGTTGGGAGGAACCTTAAAAATCATCCAGTGCCATGGGCAGGGACACCTTCCACTGTCCCAGGCTGCTCCAAGCCCTGTCCAGCCTGGCCTTGGACACTGCCAGGGATCCAGGAGCAGCCACAGCTTCTCTGGGCACCCTGTGCCAGGGCCTCCCCACCCTCACAGGGAAGAATTTCTTCCCTAATCCCATCTAATCCTGCTCTCTGTCAGTGTGAAGCCATTCCCCCCTGTCCTGTCGCTTCATGGTCTTGTAGGAAATAAGAAGAAAACTTGGCTCCTGCTGTGTCCCAAAAAGGAGAGATGGGTTAAATATGGAAATTGTAACTCAGATTTGAAATCAATCTATAACCAATCAAACAGGTGCATCCGACAAAAACAAAGAGTGTGAGACCAAGGATTTTGTTGCCCAAGGATTTTGTTGCCCACAGAGATTTTTTTGGTCACTCAGCCATTCTCTGTCCTAGATTGAAGCACAGAGCTCCGAGCATGGCTACATTGAAATGAGAATGTGATGAGAAACGCGAGACAAGAGCATGTTAAAGTTGACAAAACGGAAGGAGTGGATCATGGGTATGGCTGTGAGAGGCAGGGAGGGAAAATGGGCAGATGGGTGTAGCCACATTCCTTGTACCTGCTCAGGTTAATGCTGTTTCGGGAATCCCAGCTGGAATTTCACCGTTCAGGGAAGTGATTTGCAGACCTGCTGCGATTCCTGCTGCCAGTCTCTGGTCAGTGCTATTATTCAAGAACTTCTTTTGGTTTCCAAATGGTTCCCTTTCTTGCCCTTCAGCATCAGACCTTCCTCACTGTTGTCTTGTATGGGATGTCACGCTTGACTTTGTGTAGGAAGCAGCTTTCAGCTTGCTCTGGCCCTCTGGCTCCTCATGGTAACTGGGAGAAAATAGAACAAACATCTGCCAATATTCCTTTACCATCTGAGCTGGGAATGCTGTCCAGCTGAGTGGGACAGGTGGGACAGAGACCGGAGAGGCAGAACCAGCACCGAAGGTCTCACAGGAGCTCTGTGCATTAATGAGAGGCAGACAATCTCCAGTCTGATCTCTCCACGTGGAGGGAGGAATGCTACTGTTGGTACACGATATCCCCAAGCACACATGGGGCAAGAGGCTGCTGATGACATAATTATTGTGCATTTACAGCACCTCGAAGCCGCGGCCGAGATCAAAGACGAAATCTGTCTTGTGCTCATACAGTAAAAACAAGCACGAGGCGACAAAGAGAGGGATTATAGGAGTGAGGGAACATGGAAATGGATCCCACTTGTGGCTTTCAGCCTTCTGGGACCAGGGTTCTGAGCACCTCCAGCATTCTTCCTTTGGCACTGGTATGTTGCAAAGAGATGTTTATTCACCTGTGTGTGTGAACAGTGATGTTTGTCAGGAGTTATTTTTTAAAGACCTTGGGAGCGTCTAATATCCAAAATTGACTTTGTGTAGTTTTAAGGTTCATATACCTGTATAGAACTCGATCCAAAGGTGAAGTTTTATGCTCTGTGCCCTTCTCCCGCATCTCCTTATTTCATTTTATTCTGCCCTAATAAACTCCAATTTTCCTGTTCCAATATGATACAAAATAGTTTGAAACAGAAGTGCTCACACTGACTCAGACCAGGCCACCTTGGATGGCAGGAGTGGTAGAGCTTCACTGCTGCCCAGCATTCCCCCGGATCCATTTGGACTTGGAGAAATTGGATTTATTCACCCAGAAGAGAGGCACGTTAATGCTCAAGTCAGAACTTTCAAGTCCAGCTTCTCGGGAAAAGCTGTGCCCTGCAGAGCTCCCCCTCCATCCCTGGAGGGAACTGGGACAGCAGGATGCCTCCTGTCCCACACCAGGCTAAAAATAAGCCACCAGAACAACAGGCAGCAGAACAACTTCTGCGAGATGTTTCTGTCCTCAGCTCTTGGCCAACTTCCTTCCGAGGCTGCCACATTGCCCAGCCTGTCTGAATCCCATCTCCAGCTCGAGGAGTTTCCATCTCATCCTGTGCTCAGGCCGTGAATAACTGCCTTGTTATGTACGTGCAGGGTGGAAGGGTGGGGTGGAAAAAGCCTCTGGTAGGAGCCTGTCTTGAGCTTGCAGTAAATACTTACCCAAGAGAAATGAGATTTGGCAGCCGTGAGGAGAACTTCTGGAAAATCATTTCAGGTTCCTAGGAAGTGAGGGAGGCCTTTGGTAAAGGGTGGGGATAATTTTCTTTCCCTTGATATTTCTCGTCTGGGAAAGGGGAAGATCTAATTCCTCACTAGAGTTCTAAGGAAATCCCCTGTACCTAATAAAATATCCTCTGCACCTTGTCCATGCTTGTCCTGTCTTTTGGGAAGCCCCAGGAGGAACCTGGAGCAGGGAAGGGCCGGGTCTGTCCCTCTCCACCAGTCCCAGGAGCTGTGGGAGTCACCCAGGCTGCCAGTGTGGGAATGCCAAGCAGGGGAAGGCAGAGAGCCCAGGAAAATCTGTCAGGAGACACCACTCGAAATCACTGGAAGGTTCCTGTTATTCTAAACCCTTTGACTTCTGGGGAATACAAACAACAGAAAGCAATGTTTCGTTTTGCTTTTCTTCGCTGTGTTCTGTTGTCATCCTTGGCATTGGCCCATGACTATTTACCCAGCAGGGAATAAAAAGTGAGGATTAAAGCTACTGTTTTAATTCATAAGAGACGAGCCTTCAGTGCAATGTGTTTGTTTTACTGTATAATTTATAAACACCTGGTCTCGCATCTGCAGTTTACAAGGCACCAAGGATTCCTGTCCCAGTGATAAAGGACATCATTTAATCTGAGCATTTGAATGGTAAAGTACTTAAAATCCATCAAAATTAAAAATTCCTCTCTTCACAGATTTTTTTTTTTCAACCAACAAAGTCCTTCAATACTTAACCACTTGCTCACAGATATAAACATGTGAAGTAATTGTTTCATTGCTGTGACTTAAGGCAAAATTTGCACCAGCTTGGAATAATTGATGGGAAATATGTGCATCTCAATCACCTGGATGGGCTGGAGATTGTTTACATGTTTTGTAAATATTTTATATATATTATACATATTCCCTATATTTTATACATATTATACATATTCCCTATATTTTATACATATTCCATTTAAAATTTAAAAATCCAGCTCTATAATGCAGAAGGCCATAAGCGTGTGAGTGCACTCCCTTCAGAAGGAATATTTTTAATATGTAAGTACTGCATATACATTTTTATTCCTTATTTCACTGTGCTGCATATTTGTTTTTATTCTTGCTGCCACAATTGTTGTTAGAGATGGACCTGAAACAACACATTTGCCTTTGGCCTCCTCCTCCAGTCAGAAAAATTGGCTGGAATTACCTTTAAGGGATATTCCATTTGCTTCTTACGCCACTGTCACCCTCTTTGATGTCCCTCCTGGAGGGTGGGAAGGTTCTAAATATTAACAAACTTAAAAAGCAGGAGAACATTGTGCCTGTTGTGGGGCTGAGCTCTCCCACCTGCACCAGCCTGTGAGGAGACGGGACAAACTGAAAATATTTCACAGCTTGATGCAGCTCCAAGGAGTCAAATCCTCAATAGCTCAACTCTTCCCAATCCACAGAAGCAGCCACACAAATTTTCATCGCCAGAGTTCCACCTGCCCTCTGAGTGGTTGGAGTTTACAGCTCCTCTTGTTTTCCTCACAGCTTTTTTGTTTGCTCCGAGGTTTACGCGGCGCTTCCGTCCTGTTTGCATCTACAACATCTCGCTCTCACGCGGAGGGTGGAGGCATCTCCTCAGACACTGATTCCTGTAAACTGATGGCTTTGATTAGTTTAGATGAAAGAGGATCTTATTATAAACCAGCCCATGCTGGGTGCAGGTCTGTGGGCGGATGGTTCACCCCGAAAGGAGAGAGAGGCTCCAGACCCTGTGCTGGGGTTTGCTGCTGCAGGAGCTCCATCTGGAGACTTCTGACATCACCTTTTCTGCTCTACCAGCTGCCTCCTGCAACACTGATAAAGGTTTTGAGGTAAATAGGAACAACCACTTTTATCTGGCCATCCCAGAAGTGATTTTGCCCTCAGCACAGGCTCAAAGGCCATCCTCCATCCCGTGCTTGAAGCCTGGGGATAATCAACCCACCAAGCAAATTCTCTGCAAATATAAGGATCTTTATTTGGAGCAACTGATTAATTTCTTTTGTTCCTCTCTTTTTTTTTTCCCATCTTGGCTGTCATGAAGGAACAGAAAATGTAGACAATGCTGGGATTATTGACTGTGTGTGATCTTTTGGGGGAGCTGTACACGTGTAATCTTTATCAGGGGGACCTTCAGCAGGAACAGGAGCAGGATGCTGCATCTGACAGTGTGCTCCTGACACAGAAGGAGGGTTTTTTGTCAGCTGGGTAATAAGGGAGTAAGGCCTTGTCAGGCTTTAATTTGTGCGAGCAGAATGTGTTTAGACTGGGTGAGGAGGATGTTTTGGCATCGGGAGATGAGGATGTTTGGTTAAGCCGCTTGTTAAGTTGGGTAAATCTGACATCAAAGACTTTGATAAGGTATTTCTAAGATCTTTGTGACTTCAGTGATGTTGTTAGTACAGAAATGATATAAAGATAAATGAACTGACACTTCACCAGCTAAATAGGTTCCCCCCAAGTGTATTATAGGGTGGATCAGTGTACACAGCTCGGGGTGAGCTGGGGAAAGGAATGGTTTCCCAGAACTCTTCCCAGCAAATTGAACAACCAACTGCTGGTCATGTCCTTCTGCTGGGCAGGAGAGGTGTGTACGGGAGGGATAATGAGCTGCAAGGAGCTCCTTGGATTCCGGCAGCAGGAATCAGGAGACTCGCTGAACTCAGCGTGTGATGACTTGCAGGGTTTTCAGTGCAACCAGCTAGCACCAAACCCAGCAAAGGCAGCAGGGATGTAATTAGACCTTACCTAAACAGGAGGCCAACGAGGGCCTTTGGCAGCAGAGCTCCACCAGGGAGCTGCGAGGAGAGCAGGAGACCCAGAAGATGCAGGG
Organism: Melanocharis versteri; assembly: GCA_013397845.1. Taxonomy (NCBI): domain Eukaryota; kingdom Metazoa; phylum Chordata; class Aves; order Passeriformes; family Melanocharitidae; genus Melanocharis; species Melanocharis versteri. The sequence goes on along the minus strand of VZTG01009144.1, from coordinate 112,862 downwards.
ATGGTGTGAGAGCCTCTCCCAGAGCTCTGTTTGCTGCAGAGGAAACCCTCAGGGTCTCACAAGGGTCTGTGACCCACACCCCCTGTGACCTCTTGGAATTTCTGCCGGTGGGGCAGGACAGCACAGCCCCTTGGGAGGCACGGGGGAGGCACTGATGGGGCTCAGAGCTTGGAGCTGCCCTGGAAATCACCAGGCTGTGGGACACAGCTCACAGGGAATGGGGAATGCCCTTCCCAGAGGACTGAGGAGCAGTGTTGTGCCCAGTGTGGGTAACCCAGGCAGGGGGGAAGATTCCTGCTTTTCCACCAGAGGTGGATGATTGTACTCAATCTCAAATCATCCTTTCCTAACGTTTTCCACCACAGCAAAAGGCAGTGATTTCAGTGGAACTAAAGGCAGTGATTTTACTGGAACTAAAGGCAGTGATTTCAGTGGATCTAAAGGCAGTGATTTTAGTGGACAGAGGGGGCCAGCAAGGTTCTTCACCCTCAAGTTTGAATTCTGTCCCAGGCCACCTCCACTGTGCTGGCTCAAGGCTGCTCCAACTCCTGCAGTTGCTGCCCACTTCCCCCAAGACCTGGTCAAGCAGCTCAGGCTTGGAACTGACCCAGCTGTCCCCAAGGTCTCTGAGAAGACTTTCTTCCACCTCAGTGGGTATTAGAGCATGAAAGCAGCTGGAGGGGCAACTCCTTTTGGTGCTCTCCTCTTAATTTTGTCATAAGATCAATTTTGGATATAGGTTTTTGCTCCTAAGCTGTGACTGGTCAGGGAATGAAGGTGATAGAAAATAAGGAGAAAAGCGGTTGTTTTTCTAAGTAGTAAAAGAGATTTTCTGCTCTGGGGTAAATCCCTGTGTCCTTTCTTTTCCAAGGACTCAATGCAAAACATGGGCCAAACCCAGCTAATGAAATTCTATTTATCTTAATGATCCTCTGGGCACAGGAGATCCTTGATGATCACGCTGAGTTGACACCTGCCACTATTAAATTCTGCTCCTCAAAACTCCGAGACAATCCCAGCAGATAAACAATATAACATGGCTCCCATTATGACATTACCATAAAGCCAGACAGCCTCATGTTTACCCCATAAATAATTAGTCACCAGGCAAATCAGAAAAAAAATAAAATAATCCCAACATCACCTTAAATTACCTGTCAAACGTTTACCTCTGTTTGTCTTTTAGGGCATTTATTTTTTTGCCGTGTGGTCCTGCTCCTTGATTAGTTTAACAACCCCCCTGCATTTTGACAGCAGAAGAAAAGAAGAGGTGATTATTACAGTTACTGCTCTTGCTTTGCCTTGAAAGTCCATTCTAAAGAAGGCATTAGAGGAGGCTTTCTTGTGGCTGAGAGATCAGATTACCACAATTAAAGTAAAAAGGTGTGGTGCTATTTACTCTGCATGTTATGACACATGAAAGAAAGTGATTCAGGCAAGAAAAATAATTACACATTAATTTGTGTTTGGCAACTTCGCTTCATATACGTGGCCCACAGAGCTTAGATAAAAAGCTATTTTGTCCAGCTCTGTGTAAACTGGGAGGAGGGTTTGTGCTGCAGTTTACGAGGAGTTGTCTGTGTGTGAGTGAGGATGAGGAAATAAACTCCTGATCCTCCACCACGGCTCTGCATCAGCTGCATTTTCCACCACGAGGCCCCACAGTGCCCCTTGGCTTTCACCCACCTGAGAAATGGTCCTGCAGCCCAGAAACTCAGCCCAGGTTTGGCAAAATTCTGGCAAATTTGAGAACTCGTCGAGGTTCTGAGCAGTTCCTGAGCCATTTGTAGGATTTGGTGGGAATCACACCACAGGCACGGGGGGGATTGTTGGGGTGTCCTGTGCAGGAGCAGGAGCTGGACTTGGATCAACCTTGTGGGTCCCTTCCAGCTCAGGATATTCTGAGGTTCTGTGGAGGCTGAAGTCACAGCTCGGGGAACACAAATTCACCCAGGTTTCTGTAAACTCGGGGGTCACTGCAGTGTGGGCTCAGCACAGCTCAGGAGGAAGCTCAGCCTTTGCAACTGAGCAAAACGCGTGCAATAAATTGTGTGAGAGCTCCTCTTGTGCCTTGAAAATACCCCCTTGATCATCCTGGCGATGACACAGGGAAGAAAACACAGGGAAGAAAGCTCCAAAACACCCAGGAGGGTTTCAGGGGTGTCTTAGAGAGGCAGGATGCTGGAACGGGGAAGAATTATTCAATCTGAATACGACCAGCATGACCACAGGCCTGCTCCCTTACTGTAAATAACCCCAGCAATAAACCCTTGACAAACTCTCAGACAGTGCCGTTTCTGTGCTAGGCAGATGGTAATTTTATAAAAACTGATCTCAAGCTGGCATTCCTGCAGCTTTTCATAAAACGATACACAGACATTTGTATCAGGTCTGTGAGCACAAGAGACTCTTCGCTGGGGAAACCACCCTGAAAAATGGAAGAACCAGCCAAAGAAGCTTCAAGAAGAAGGTTTGCCATCTTATTTTCATTTCTATTTCCACAAGAACTCTCTGCATAAGGTGGTGGAGTCCTATTGACTTCAGGACAACCTGAAGTTAATGGGGCGATGACAGCAGCAGGAGGTTTGGCCCTCAGGAGGATCTCCTCATTCCCTGCAGTAATAACTGAGTTGAAGGAAACAGCAGGAATTCATAACGTGGAGAGGACAAACGCATGAAATGCAAGCCCACAAAACTTCATTTTCCCACAAAGTAAGCTTTTTGCATAAATCATCATTACCCGTTGCAGAGAGGAGGTTTTAATATTAATGAAAGGTTTGCCGTCCTTATATCAATATGTATGTTGGACTGGCTGCCTGGGTATGGAAACGGAATGTATTTACATTGGTAAATAAAATAAAATTTCTGAACCTACAGGGGAAAATCCACCCAATGGAATTGTGTTTGTCTCCTTATAAAAGTTCGTGGAACATTTTTTTACAGCGCCGTCTAAAATGGTATCATTTATTCTGCGTGCTGATTAAAAATTATATTGATTTAATTTGGCAACTATTGTCCCTTTTCTTACTGCCAACCTATTTTTAGCCTTCCAGACGAGAGACACTGAGCTTTTTTACATACCACTACAAAGCATGGATTCTAATCTGCGAGCTGCAGAGCGGAGGGAATGCAGGATCCTTTGCAAAATGCTTTTTTTGGCATGGCCCTGGCATGGCTGCATGACTTGCAACTGGCAGAGCTGCCAGTGCCTTCTGTAAACTCCACCAGCTCCTCATAATCCCCTGACACGTCTGGCAGTGGTTTATTCGGGGTGTTGTGTGCCTCAGTAACACCAGCACAGCTGCACCAGGTGAAATTGGAGTTTTATCCCTGTTGTCCATCTCCAGTAGCAGATTTTGGGGATTATTCCCCAGGATTTGTTCCAGCTGTTCGTGGCTCGGGGGTAGCAGCAGCCAGAGCTGCCTCCTGCCAAACCAAGAGCTCTCAGAACATCAAACATGCAGAAAGGCACTTTCATGTGCAGGACAAAGTGTGTTTAGGAGAGCTGCAAAACGTCCATTCTGAACCACCAGCTGCTTCTGAGAAGAACAAATCCACACGTTTCTCTCCAGAAATAAACACACAAGTGGTGCATCCCTCTTTATTTACTGGCAGGTGTCAGCACTAGGAAACATAATTAAGGTCTGGATAGTCCTGGATCATAATGGCACCTCTGCTTGGGAGCTTCAATTCCTTAACATTCACCTGCCCCAGGGGACTTGGAAGGTGGCCAGGGCCATTGACAGGTTCATAAAATGTAGGTGCACCCTCTAAAGTCTCAGAAATGCTTTCAGAAGAAAAAAATAAATTAAAAAATACGGTGTTTCCATTGTGCTTCAGAAAACAAACCCTTCAGGAAGAAAAAAAAATAATGGAAACATATGAAACGTAAATTGGATACACTCAAAGTTAATGAAAGGAAAATCTTTTTTCCATTTTAGTTAATGTCTTAAATTAGACTTTTGGTATAAAAGCTGGAAAACAGATGGAGAGGATATATATTTTTTTTTTTAAAGAATAATTTGTTAGTGAATTTGAGGCTTGTGAATGAGAGTACCTAATAATAGCATTGGCTTGAGCAACCCTTGGTGTGGACTGCAGCTACTTTGGTTCCTCCACTGGATTTCTCTCCCTGCACTGCAGGAACGGGTCTGTGTGTCCTGTAGCCACATCTAGCACCTCCTGTGGGTCTAATTCAGCCAAAAAACTGCTCCAGCTCCACTCTTTCCCCAGTATTCCTGGCTTGGATGACACCTTCCTTGGTTTGTTTCTCCATTCTCCTTTGGACCTCAGCACAGCTCAGTTCTGACAGTCTCTGTGGGGATCTTTTACTCCACCTTGCCCATTCTGATGTAGCTTGTCTTGAAAATATTAAATTGTCCTCATCTTCTGCCCTTCCCAGTCTTTGCCCACCTTTACCCGTGGGCATCCTATCATACCATTCAGATTTTCCATCGCTCCTTCCACTGCTTTTGGTAAAACTCATCAAACTGAACATTCACAATTTACACCAAAAAAAAAAAAAAAAAAAAAAGAGAGAAGAAAGGTTATAAATCCTCATTTTGAAATTACCCATTAAATACTGTTTCTCTTTAAAAAAAAATTATTATTCCTCTTTTCCCATTCCACAGAGGTTCCCATGTATCCCTTCCTGTGTGTTTATCAGCCATCTTGTTTGCATAGCTGCTCCCCAAGAGATTTGTCACGGCTGGCTCGCAGCACACTCTGCTGATTTACAGCAGCAATTAATAATTCCCGATCTCTTGGGAGGGGATGGATTTCTATCTCACGAGGATGAGCAGCAGATGATACCCACGGAATGCTGATGAGCCTTTTTTTCCATCCGGATCCAAACGCAGGGTTCACGCACAGGTGACAAGGTGGGGAGGAAGGTGTTGAGCGAGCCTGGAGGGATCAGAGCTCCAGGGGAGCCCCAGGCAGGGAAGTCCCAGGGAGTGGGGCTGATGTCCTGCCCTGACTCAGTGGGGTCTGTCCCTCCTCCCTGTGGGTCCAGCTGGCCCCGTGTCCATCCCACTCTGGCACTGGCTGGCCCTGCAGGTCAGCAGCTCCGGAGCTGGGAGCGGGGTTGTGCAATTAAACTTGCAAAGCACCAGCCCACTCTCAGACAGCCCTATCTGATCCTCGGCGAGCAGCCAGGATGACACACACCATTGATTGGTAGGCAGAGGGAAGGCAAAAATGACCAGGCTTGCTGCTTTTATGAAAATAATTCCGGGCCTGAGTTTTGGTCTCTGCCCTTCTTCTCGTGCCACCCTCACAAAGGGGAATTTGAGCCAAGGGGAGCAACTTTCCCTGCAGAGCAGAAACCAGGAGTTTGCACCAACACAAAGCAGCAGGAGACCCTTCCTTCACCCTGGCCTTTGGTTGCACTTCTGGGTATTCACTCAGCTTAGAGAGCACCAATTTTCTCAGACAGTGGACTGTGAAAAGCCTCGAGTGCAAGAGGCACGCAGACCCCATCGATAACCACAACAATCTTATTCAGCGGTCGTCCATAAATTGTTGCTGCCTCAAACACTGTTTATTCCAACGTACCTGGGTGTTTCTTGGCAACAGCAAAACTGGACATCTTAAGGCTTCCAGGGCTGTCTCTGCCCTGGCCTTGTCTGGTTTTAAACCCCTTCACAGCTTAGCACATTTTTGACCTTGCCCCATGCAGGCTGCATGGCTTTCCCTCCCCTCCCAGCTAATCCCTCCACTCTCCTCTTCCAAAGCTTTCCCACAAACACACTAACCCAAGGCTGGGAGGCAGCAGGGACAAGAACACTGAGCTGAATCTCCAAGTCCAGACCAGTCTCTGTGTTGGTTAGTTTTTCAGGTGAGGGGAATGTCTATCAGATGAGGACAGTCTTTGGGGTTTTGACCGTCCAGTGCTGAGCACACAGATAATATTCAAAATGCCGAGGGTTGCCCTGAAACATCAGCATTTTCCCAGGTATTCCTAGGGATAACTAGGGAAACTTCCAGAGGGACAGGCAAAGAAGGAAGGGGGAAAGTCTCCTGGGGTTGTTTTTAGCCATTTGAAGTGGTCCTGAGCTGAAGGCACCTCAGCTAAGGCCTGAAACGTTGGCTTTGCACACATCTCCAGATCCCTTTAATAACCTGGATGTACACAATTGCCTTTCAACCTAGAGCATTATATAACACTTCACATGGTTTTGCAAGGAGTGTACCAGGGAGTATTTGCAAGGAGCTGAGCCAAGAAGCTGTACAGACAGCAAGGCGTCTGTGTTGCCACTACAAAGTGGATGTTAATTACCTAAAACAATACATGTAATAGGCGAAGAGAAAAATGCTCTGCGCTGCCTTGCCATACCCACTCATCTAGTGCATCTCTAACTGCACAGTTATTTAGCCTGCAGGGATCATAATTAGCTGCTTCATAAATTAATAAGGGAAAGGAGGAGGGAAGGGGGAAAGCTACCAGTGCAAGAATGGTGGGAAACTTTAGATAGGATGTTTCTCGAAGAATGTCGTTAGCAGGCGTAATTGCTTCATTAAATAAAGGCACAGACAAATGCACAGGGATCCTCTGTCCCTCGAGAGAGGAGGGTTGGAAGGGTTGCTTGATAGGCACTGTGAGGATCTGAGTTGAAGGACACCCTGGAGGTGCCAGGCAAGTGCCACCCTGTGCCCAGCAAAACCAAATCTCCCCAAAACTCCATGAAAAAGTGACGTTTTCCTAACAGTGATTGATGACCCCCTCTAACACCTTCCATCCACAGCACTCCAAGTGTTGCAAAATCAATTAGTGAAGCCTTGCAGGGCTTGTCACGAGCAGGGTGAAGACACTGTCCCTGTTCTGCAGATGGAGAAACTGAGGCAGGCAGTGACACGTCCTGCTCCGAGTCCCCTGGCAGGTCAGGACCAGGCCAGCCAGGTATAATGAACCTATTGGGATCCCATTTCCATCGGTTAATTAGGAGTTCATAAAAACAATGGGGTTTATTTCCTCTATTATGCAAAGAATTTACAAGGTGGGAGAAGCTTCTCCCCGCTTTGCCATCAGACACCAGCCCCATTTAGGTAATTAGCTGGTTCCAGGCTGGCAGCTGGGTGCACTCACACACCAATCCCACAGCCTGCTTTGGAACCAGAGCCTCTGATGAGGCAGTGGAAACATCTCCAAAAGCCCAGGAAAAGGACAAAGCTCCATCTGACTGGAGGTGCTGCACCACGTTCCTCCTTTTGTGAATTTTATCTTCACAAACTTCCACACTTTTAATCTGTTAATCCACAGCGACTCTTCTTGGATCCAGAGCCTGCCTTTACGGGCCCTTTCTGCATATTTTTCCCCTTAAAAGCCAGGCTTCTTGAATCACAGGGAGGTGAGGGATGTGACTTGACAGTGCTCCAGCAGCGAGTCTCAATGATTCAAAGTCAGACGTGGAATTCAGCTCCCAGGCTTCAGGGAAAACCGGGCCAAAAGGAAACTCTGCTTTTCCCATTCTCCCTTGGCCAGCCAGCTAAAAGTGAGGCAAATAGGAAGCATATCCCACCCTGAGCAATGTGGAGAGAGCTTTTTAAAACTGCAGCTGCTCGGGTTTGGTGGTGATCAGCTTTCTCCAGGAATATGTGGGATTTCGAGAGAAAGGCATGTGGAGCATTTTCCACTCAATTTTAAAGCATCCCCCATGAGCACTTGTTTGCATTCATCCTTGCTAAACACCTCATCTCCTGAGCTTCCTCCTCTTCCCTCGGTGCTGGGGTTGGTTTTTTCGCTGTTTTCAACTGTCTTTATGCTCTTCCTCCCTTTTCTCTTCCTGGCCAAGGCTCTGGCAGTTTCTCTAATGAAAACAGTTGCTTGCATGCAAAAAGAATTTTTGCTGTACATTAAAACCTTACATTCTTTTTTTCACTCCCCTCCAGAATGCCCATTTTAGGATCGTGTGTCTCTTGCTCAGTCTTGCTTTATTTCCTGAGCTCCCCACGTGCTGCCCCACCATTACTTGGTTTTATCTTTCCACTTTCCTCTCAGTGTCTAACCATGGCTCTGCTCCTGACTGTTCTTTTTTCCTTTTTCCTCCCTCATCTTGGAGTTTCCTGTGCTTTCCCCAACCCATCTCAACCTTCCAACTGCCCTGTAAACCCAGGACACAACCTCATGTTTTTATTTGCCCAGAAAAGCAACTTTCTTCCCACGTTACTGAATTCAGCGGGGCCATTGGGATCTACCGACCTTGTTAAACTTGTGGAAAGTGAATGTTGGAATCTTATTTGAGGAAATTTCTGAAAGTCTCCCTCTGTGGGACTGAATTTCTGTGGCTGCCTCTGCCAGGTCCCTGCCTGGGTCTGCCCTCTCCCTTCACCACGGAGCAAGGCTGGAGAAAACCATTCCACCAAGGACTGAGCTGGCAACAACAAACCTCTCCCCTCCCACCCCTTTTCTCATTACCAATTTCCATGGCACAATAAAGCATTTTCCAACCAGGAGCAGTGCTGAACGTCCTGACAGAGCTGAATACGTTGAGCCACTTAGATTTGGGGTTTTCTGCTCGGTTGGCTTCCTAAAACTGTCGACTTCCAGTGGCAAAGTTCCCACTGACTCCAGAGGGCCTTGGATTTCACCCTGTGTGTGGTTGGAGCATTTGGGACCCTGACTTTGTGTGAAGCATGTCCTGATCAAGTTCTGAAAGGTAAACAAGCACAAGTGGCAAAATAAAACTTCCAAATCATTCCATCTATAATAATTAAGTATTAATTTCTTAAGGTGCTGATGAAGTATGTCCTTTAAAATAGATATTCGTACTCTTAATGATGTTTTTCCATAAAGGATCTGTTTCTTGCCCTGAGGATATTCAATCTCAGGCCTTTCACCCACCACAGAAGCAGTGCAGAGAGCTTTATGATAAGCAGGAACTTTTTCAAGATTTATTCTGCAAGCCTGAGTCGTTCCTTGACAGCAGTGATAAGAAACCTATAGTTTTCTGGCATTGGAAAATCTCCTGTATATAAAAGCCTTGCAGTGGTTTAGGTCTAAGTAGCTCAGATTCCTGACTTCAGGCCTCATCTTAATTTCATATATTTAACTTAATTGATTTCAATGGGCTTGTGATGCCTTGCAGTGGGGGAGGTGGGTCAGGCCTCTCATTTCTGTTTTGATGGCGCAGTGAGATTCCAGAAGCACCCAGATTGATGCCTAAAAGAAGGCTACCTGGAACAGAGGTTGGACAGAGTTAAAGAATNGGTATCAAGATAAAGGCAGCTCTCTCTGGGAGCATGAGTCGTTCCCTGGGTGCTGAGAAGGTGAGCTCTGCCCTTCTCCTGGCATTCCCTGCATGCCAGGAGGGAGCTGGAGCGAGATCAGGAGCTGTGGGGAAAACGGAGACACTCGTGGGACACTCCCCAGGATCACCAGGGGACAAGGAATGACCTTTCCTGAGCTGTCCCATTCCTTCACCCCCTCCTGGGAGCAGCTGGGGATAGCTCTGGCCATGCCCTGCTGGTGGAACTCCCTCAGGAAAAGCGTCAGCTCAGCTCTCCAGGGATAAGAACAGTCCCATGGGGATGGGTCTGTCGCCAGGAGCTACATCTTAATATTAATCTTAATTAATATTAACAATTAATTATTCTGGTGCCCACATACATGAGGCATTTACTCTCCAGCAGTGGGGGGGATTTCAAATCCATTTTTCCGTGGTGGCTGATGGTCTCAAACCCCACTCAATCCAGCCTGCAGCAGCTGCCAGTTTTGGCTCCCAAGTCAGCAACAGAGTTGTAGCTCTTGACTCGACACCATCCCAAGGATCTGAGCAGCACTGACCTCACCACCCCAAGAATCACCCAGCAGGAAAAGCCTCTGTCAAACATAAATTCAAATTAATTTCAGGAACTATCAAACACGGACCTATTGGACTCAATTAAACCCCAAGCATTTCATTCCTGCGAGCAGAAGAGTAATTAACTCTTCCAAGCCCCAAGTTCTTATGTGTGCAGCAATTCCAGTTGCTCTCATGACAGCCACGTGTAAGCATGGATTTTTGCCTGCTGAGAGTGCTCCTGGAATCAGGGAGAAGGGCTTTAATTCCAGTGCTGATGAGGGTTTGCAGCGTGCCCCCTCTGCCCTTCAAACCCTGGCAGCGCTGCAGGATGAACGCGATGCAGAGCCAGAGCACGGCCTGGGTCCTCCTTCCTCTGCTGCCTGCCTGGGGATGTCAAACTCTGTGATGTTTCATCTGGTGGTACCCCAAAAGACTCCTGCCGTGGCAGCTGAATCAGGGACTGAGGCCATGGCAAGGAATTCTGCATTTGGGGAGCATTGGTGCTTTCCCAAAGGGAAATGCTGCATCCCGTTGTTCTGGGATAATCCTCGGCCTTTCCACAGGAGAGTTTTGTGTTGTGCATCCATTTGGAGAATAAAGACCCTCCCAGCACAGCTCTGCTCTCAGCCCGAATGTTAAATGTCTCTTTGCACCCTGGAGGGTGACTTGCTGCCTCTAAGATCACGAAAAAAGCAGAGCTCTTGGCATTTCTCTGCTGGCCCTGCCTCTGTATTTTAAAGCACTTTACAAAGCTGCAGAAGGAGCCTTCAAATCCCCCTCCCCAGGAAATGTATGCCCCGCACTGCTGACACACTAAAAAGTGAATTGATTTCATTTAAGTCACACCACATCCTTGGCAGAGCTGTGAAAGGAGCCTGGGAGACCTGGGGAGGGAACCTCTCCTCAGGCTGGGGGGTTTTAAGGCACAGGAGATTTCAGCAGCACAGAAATGTCACTGGGCTCTGCCCATAAATAACTCCTGCCTCTCCCTTGGGAGATCCAGCAGATGACAGAGCTACAAACAGGGATGAAAAGCTCAAAAGCTTGTTGGGGAGGGGATTCCTGTAATGCCAAGTGGCAGCTGGGATGTTGGGTGATTATATTGCAAAACAGGGGGTTTGTCCTTGCTGGTCCAGAGCTGCAGCACATGATTTTCCCAGCTCACACAGTTAAGGGCTCTGTGTCTCTCCCTCGAAAATGTTACTGAGCTTGTCTTATAATTCAGATAGGTGGGTAAAAAACCAGAGTGGGAGACCAGAAAAAGGGAACTGATGAGTCTCCCCTCATGGAAAATAGAAAGCTTTGCTCTTGTAACAATTCTTGGGAAAAAAAGGAAAATAAAAAAAGAGAATTTCAAGGCTAGAGAAGGCAAACTTAAATCTGAATCAAAACTTGAGCAAGCAGGACTTGAAAGGGAGTTTGTTTCTTCTATTTTTTTTTTTGCTTTTTTTCCTCCTGGAGGGATCTTGGGTAAATGAAGCCTGGCACAAACCCTCCTGCTCCAGAAACACGTTTTGAAGAAGGATGAACTCAACAGGTTGAGGTGCTATTTATGTATTAATTAGTCAAATCAGCTGAACCAGAAGCAATCATACAGCTCCGAATGTCATTTGTGGCTTCTTGTGCCAGCCATGGGACACCTGGCTTTGACACTGGGCGGCCTCACACCAGGCTCTAAAAGGGAAATTCACTTCCTTTTTTTCCTTTCTCTGGCCTAGGAAACTTATTTTTTCTTTTTCTTTCTTTTTTTTTTTTTTTTTTTTTTGAAA
>VZTG01009144.1:84957-101280 GCA_013397845.1 Melanocharis versteri | reverse complement strand
TCTTTTTTTCCTTGTCGCTGAGATTTCTGACTCACAGCACATGGAGCTGGATTAGTCACAAGCTATTTCCTGTTTTCCAGATAACCTCACGGGCTGGGGCTTCGTGGTCAACAGCACAACCAGGTGGAGTGCAAGGCAGATGAGAACCAAGCACCGGCATAAAACCTGCACAAAACTGATTGTTTTATCCTCACAGGCATCTCTCAGTGTTGTTGTTGTTTTCTATCAAGGAAGGGCATTATTTTAAAGTTCTTTATATTTAAAACTCCCGTGAGTTTTCCCAGGCCAACACACCAAGCGTGTCTTTGCTTGTGCTGCTCTGGGAGCAGATTTGATCATCAGCTGCTAGAGGTGAAGCTCCTGCCTTGCTGCAAACCTCTCGAGGGACAGGACCACGCCAGGCAGCCAGGAAAGGTTCAGAATAATTTCCTGCAACCAGGGCAGCACCTTTTCTCTGCCACACCGTTCCCTAGGGAATGTTTGCTTTGCAAATGCCAGCACAGATAGGCGACATTCCCCCACTCAAGGAGTGTTTTCTGTCCAGCCCTGTGCCTTCAGCTTTTGCCAGCTAAAAACCAGATCCATCTGCTGCCAGCTCAGCAGGCAGAAAGAGGATTCCATCCCTGTCATTGAGGAACCTGCTTGGTTCAAGGAGACCCCTGAGCTGCAGTCAGAATTGCCCTGAAGTGGATCCCATATGGAATTTTTCGGGTGCCACGTGAAGTGCGGGCACTGAAGGCGCTGGATCAGCTCAGCTCCAGCTCTTTTCCTGTGATCACACCTTGGGCAGCCATCCCTGCCTTGCTCAGATTTCTGACCCAAAACCAAGGCTCCCTGAGCTCCTGCTGCCTGCCCAGGCAGGAGTCCAGAGCCTGGACTGAAACCCAGGCTGTCACAGCCACCAATTCCAGAGACAGCAAAATCAGAGCTCCCTCAGGAGCCTTGGCATCTCTGACTCGCACTGGGAGCTGTGGGGAGGAGATGTTGGCCCTGATTTATTGCTGTGCGTGTTGATGGCAAGCCTGTAGTGCTTTCTTTCCAAAATACCTTAATTTTCAAGTGTACTGGCACACGTGTCCCCACCCTTGGAAGCGCAGCTGGCTCGGGGTGGGGGAGAGAAGATGTTGCTCTTTTCAAGCAAGTTGCAGCATTAAGCAACCACGTTGGATGAGAAGACAACAAGACTTCACCTAAAAGGAACTGCAGGAGATCTGAAAGCAGGAGGCAATTATGCAAATTGCAATTGGAACGGGATTACTCGGGCTGGAGCCATTTGGTGCAGCTCAGGCTCGGTGGTGGGATGTGCCAGGGGCAGTGGCACTGCCCACTGCCGGGATGTGCCACTGCCTGTCCCTGGAGATGCCACAGGAGAGAGGGAGCTGGCACCAGCTCGGGCTCTGCTGGACAGGGCAGCACCGGCCCCTGCGCTCCCCATCTTCATCTCCTTCACCACGGAAGGAAAATGGAATTTTTCAACGCGCAGGACAATAAACCCTGTGGGAAGAATTGAAAGAAAACGGGCTGGACTGTAGCTGAGCCAGCCAAGACTTGGCTTAGCTTTTGGAATTAAGGTCCCAGAGTGTTTTCATGGCTGTGCCCAGGCAGATTTAAAGGGTTTTGCACCATCCAGCTCTATCCAAAAGTGCTGCTGCTGTATATGGAGAAAAAGGCTCTGCTGGAAATCTGGGTTCTTCCCAGAAGGAAAACACCCTGGTGGTTGTCATCTCTGGGTGTTGTTTTTGGTATAACTCACCCAGCATTCCCGGAGCTGCTCGCTTGGGGATTCAATCATGATGAATCTTCCCAAACATCTCTGGGTTTTGAAGAAAAAAAATTAGTATCAATGAAAGGTGACTTCATAGCTACCTTAAAATAGAAGGAATGGATAGCAACTCGTTAAGCTCATAAATATGGGATAATATGTGCTGAAAGTAATTGTTATCATCAAATGTGGTTAAAATTAGTCACCAGCAAGTCAAAACTAAGCCTTACATCCAGGTTCCTTGCTGAAATGTTCCTGCTACTGTGTGAAGTGCAGAATAAGAGAGCAAGTACAGGAAAAAACTTCCTCAGTGGTTTGGCTTTTTTTGGACAATGCTAACGGGGCAGGGAATTTCACACTCAGGCACCAGGAAAGGTCAGTGAAACTTCAGCTTCTGACCTCAGCCAAAAGCAGGGAAAACAAAACGAAGATTATCAAATCTTAAAATCCTGATGACAGTTGGGCTGTTCAAACCATCTATTACGGCCTCTGTCATCTGGGCTTTTGTGCTTTAAACCCTTTTCCATAATCACAGAATTATGGAACCGTTTAGGTTGAAAAAAAACCCTCAAGACCATCAAGTCCAACCTCTAACCCAGCACTGCCAACCCCACCACTGAGCTGTCTCTGAGTGCCACAAGTGCAGAGCTTTTGATCCCTGCAGGGATGGCAACTCCACCACTTCCCTGGGCAGCCCATCTCAGTGCTCCACAACCATTTCCATGGAGGAATTGTTGGTAAAATCCAACCTAAACCTCCCCTGGCACAGCCTGAGGCTTTTGCCTCTTGTCCTGTCCCTTGTGGGTTGTGAGGAGACACCGGCACCACCTTCCTGTCCCCTCCTGTCAGGGAGTTGTGCAGAGCCAGAAGTTCCCTCTGAGCCTCCTTTTCTCCAGGCTGAGCCCCTTTCCCAGCTCCCTCAATGATGAGATCCCCTCTGAGCCTCCTTTTCTCCAGGCTGAGCCCCTTTCCAGCTCCCTCAGGATTCTCCAGCCCCTTCCCAGCTCCATTCCCATCCCTGGACACCCTCCAGCCCTACGTGAGCCACCCCATCACAGCAGCTCAGCTGTCCTTGGGATTTTAAGACGTCCAGCTGCAAAAGAGACAACCCAAATCATTAGAAAACAGGAAAACTGACTTATTTTTCAGTCCGAGCCCTCCCACCCGTGTCGTTTGTGATCTTCAAGAGTTTTAAGGTTTCAGTTGTCACGGGTTTCTGTGCCTGTGAGCTGTGCACGTGCTGTGGGATGTTTTCTCTCCCGTCCCCTGACAGACCTGGGCACACCTGAGGCTGAACTCACTGGAAAATGAGACTGTTCTGAAGTGTCTCTGCCAAAGGTTCATTAAGTTAAAAGGGGTACAATTAAAATTTACCTTGCACCAGGAAGGGCAGGTACAAAGCTTGATCCTGCAGTGTTTTGGATGGGATCCTTGGAAATCTCTAGATCCTGAGATTTGTGGAAATTACTCTGGGAGCTTTTCTAAGTACTTTTGCTGTAAAAGAGTGATTTGCACATAATCAAAGCCTCTTAAACACCCAGACTGGCTGCCCTGAGGAGACGCCTTTACCGTGCTGGTTTCATACCCTGCTCAGGACTGGACAAACCAAATCCCCAAATGATGAACCCAGTGTAATGTGAATATTGTCAGACTCTGCTAATTATTCATGGTTAAAAAACCCCAAACCCCCACCACAAACATGATTCCCCTCAGTCTTCTCCTGACAGAGAGTTTTGTCCTAAGTGAGGAACGACTCCCACACAACCAAGGAAAATCACTGAGGTTTTGTGATAAGTTCCCTCATGGTGTTCCCTCCACTGAAAATCAGTATTTGCAGTCCCAGGAGCTGGCACCAGTTTTTCCTCTGGTGTCCCCCCGCAATTTCAGCAGCTAAAATTCTGCCAAAATGTTAGCACGCAGGGCAGCCACTGAGTGAGGGTAAAATAAGAGCCAGAGAAAAGCAGATAAAGCCTCATTTTGAACCTGCCCAAGGAAAACTGGGACCCCTGGGGAAACACATCTCTGAATTCTGCCTGTGACACTCTGGCTGTGGCAAAAATCTTCCTAAACTCACAAACCCACTCAGAGCCCAGCAAGAAAAGCACCATGGTCAGTGTGTGATGGATAATTTCAGAGCATTGGTTTTGTAGGTAGCAATTTGTAGTTGTACACTGCAGTTATACAAGTGAGAAAAATGTTATTCTCTCTCTCCAAAAATAATCTTTTGCTACTTGGGGTTAGGTTGGTATAGTCCTAAATCTTTGTGAATGTAGTTGCAATTCCTGTTTAATAAAATTCCAGAGGTGATCTCGTTTTATCAGCCTTCATCTGTAATTAAGGCATTTAATATTCAAACTCTTTGATGTCATGTCATCTTTGAAACATAAATAAGAAGTTTGTCTCCATCTTCGAAATTAAGATAAATGAGTTGGAAGGGCAAGTCCCCAGAGAAACTTTTAAAAGCTATTTGGGTATTTTAATAGCTACCAAAAAGACATTAAAAAAAATAACAACAGTGATATTAAAAAAAGCATTGGTAGAAAGCTTAAAACAGTTTTATAGGAAGTGAGCAAGACAAGTTCCATCCCAGCAGAGAGCCCTGGACACAGGCAGGTTTACAGCTGTTTGCTGTGGGGTTTTTTTGGTCCGGGTGATTTGTTTGTAGTGAGGATCTCAAAGCACTGCAATGAATTCCCAGCCACCCTCCCTGCTGCTATCAGATGGCAAAACAAGTCCTGGCACCCGGTGGAGCTGTGCCTGATGGGCTGAGGCTCCCAGGACACCCCGTGGAGCTGTGCCTGATGGGCTGAGACACCCAGGACACCCGGCGGAGCTGTGCCTGATGGGCTGAGGCTCCCAGGACACCCCGTGTGGCTCTGCCCCGAAGTTTGGTGAGGAGATCAGTGGGAATGGGGCACCCACTGTGCCCCAAATGCTGCGGTTGGATGGAGCTGCACACGGGGTGTCTGAGGAAAAAGGCATCCTCTCAGTCCCAGCTTGGGCAGAGAGCATCCCCTGGGATCTGGGCTTTGGGGAATGCCCTCCTCACCCCTTTTCCTCCCCTCACCTGCCCCCGGAGGGAACCTCACCCAGGTCAAGCTGGAAATCTCAGCAGACCCAGGGCTCCAGAGCTGCCTGTCCTTCCTGATTTCACAGCTCAGCCACACCATCGTCCTTCACTCCCACTCACAGGCACTCAAGGATGTGCAGTTTCTTTCCTGCCATCACTCTTCCCTTCAAACCTGTCAGAAATCTCTCATGTTCTCCTGGCTGCAGGCCCACTTCCAGCCTCTTCATCCCTCTGCTGGGATCCCTGGATCCCAGCCAGCTGGGATGGGAGCTCTCCTCCTGCCTGCTTATAATTAGAACGTGCACACGTTGAAGTTTGTTTTATTCCCAAAGCCTTATTGGAGGCTTGGAGGCCGCGGCGTGTAGGAGGGCAGGCACACAAATCCTGTTATTTGTAGGTTCAGAGCAGTGCGTGGGAGGAAGATACAGAAATCCCATTAGTCATTAATAAGATTTCAGAACAGATTCCTTAGGCAAGAGTTGGAAAAGCTCTTGCTGGCTGCCTTCTGATGGTATTTAGGTCTTTCACTGCCCCACCAGCCCATGGGCTCTGTGAGTGCCCTCTCCCCTTCCTCCCTCACAGCACAGACTTCCTTTTATTTCTGCTCTGAATCATGCAGAATTCTCCTCAATTAGCAAAAATTTGCCATCATCGTTAATTATATCAAGAAACAGAAGCAGCAACATTTGCGTGAAGGCCTTGCTTTGAGCTCTGCACCGTGAGCTGCACAGACCCTCTTTCAACCCTAACTGATGAATAATTCTCCCCGCCCCAAACTCCTAATTTTCAGGTGTAAACTGGAAAAGTTTCCAGGACTAAACTGGTTCTTGGAGATAAAGGTAAAAAAAAGCCAATATCCAGAACTTCTGATCCTATGAGGATCTGGCCTCTTTCAGATGTTTTAAAGCACTTGGCTCAATTTTTACGTGACTGTGCATTCCTCTCTCCTGAACACAAGGCAAGGTGATTGATTGGAGCGCTATCAATCACGGGAGACCAAGGCATGATCTCAGTGAAGTTCACAGAGGAGCTCTGAACAGTAAATACACGAGGAAGAACAGGTCAAGTGCCAAAGAGATGAGTAGAGCCTGCCCTGAAGTGATTGTATTCCAAAGGCACAAGGGAAGAGGGAAAAAAAAAAAGCCAGACAAGACACAACACATCCAGAGTGGGAAGTGGGTATTCAGGCTTGAATGTTTCTTGAAATAGGTGGGGTGTCGGTGGCAGTTTGCTAAAAACAGTGTGGGAGCTTGGCTCAGAGCAGAGCTGCTCTTGGCAGCTGGGGCTGGGAGAGGCTGCCAAGCTTTTCGGGTGAGGGAGATACGAGGATTGGTGGCTGATCCTCGGGCAGAACTGTCACCCAGTGGCTGATATTCCATTTTCTCCAGTCCCATTTTGGCACCTGTTCCTTCCCGGGCTGCGTTTTTCTCCTCTTGCAGGGTGAGGTGAGGCTGCCCAGTTTTCTGCAAGGCTGGCTTTAACACGGCACCTCCAGCAGCTTTTCCTGCCCCTTGTCTAAGGGAGCTTTTGGGGGCTTGGAGCAGCTCCTACCTCAGCATTTGCAGCCTTTTCTGTCCCCTGGGACTTGGGGGCTCCAGGGAACTCCTGGCAGAAGCCCCTCCCAGCGAAGAGCCAGCTCTGGGATGTGTTTCCCATTAAGCACCCGATGAATTTCCCATCTTTTCTTAGCAGCTCCTCTAAGCTGGGGATTCAAATCCCCAAAGTCCCAGCTCCAGAGCCCCGTGTGAGCAGACTCAGGCAGCTCCAGGAGCCCATCCTGGAGTGCAGAGAGCCACGTGTGGGTGGCAGCTGAGTTACAGCGTCTGCCCCATTTGTTTGAACAATTGCTGCGCAGCTGGTTTTGAATTTACAAGTATTTAGGAAGTTTTGAGATTCCCAGACTGGAAATGCTGGTATCTCTTCCACCCTCTGCCTGAGCTCAGGTGTTGTTTCACAGTCGTTCAGGTGGGGGAAAAGGTTCCTTTGCTGTTTTTTTGCCTGGGAGATGAAGAATCCCTTTAGACATGGAGCCTTTCATGCTCTGCTTCATCCACTTGAACCTTTCCTTCCAGACTTCAGGCATATAAGAAAAAACCCAGATGTCTCAGGAATAAAAAAAAAAAAAAAGCCCCAAACCCCCAGCTTTACATGCACTTGGATCTTTCATTTTATAAAAACAGTCAAGCCACAACCACAAGATTTCACAGATAAGAGAAAAAATGTGGATTGTACTTAATTCAATATTATAAAGAAATGCTCTTACAGGGAGACTGCAAGCTGAGCCAAAGCCAGACCAAGACTGCTGACTGATCTGAAAAATGTGAATATTATTCACACTGGGACACCACATCTCATAATGCTCCATGTGTGCTATAGTATATAATTATGAAATGTTTGCATTAAGTAACTTGGGTGCCTAAATACAGATGTTCCTTATTGACATTAATTGGACTTGACATATCTTTGGCCTGCTTTATAGCACTCACCAAAGCATGCATTTCCACTTTACCGTACATATTCTAAAGGAGCTCTGTTCCATATCCAGCTTATTAACAGAGAAAAACATTAGTGCCTCAGCTATCTGTCACAGATTTCAGGTAAAAATGCAATTGCTTTGCGTTCGAGAGTGTGGTTGCTGGGGACTGACCACAAACATTAATTTCTGCTCTTTTTTTTATTTTTATTTACAGTGAAAGCTGTCGCCGAGACTTAGAAAGTGATTTTTTTTTCTTTCCAGAGCTGTCAATGCATTGTGGTGCCTCTTGCTCTGATTTTCTTATTGCTGTGGCTCAAATGTCGAGTTTCTGAGGGAGAAAGGAAAGAGAGAAAGAGAGAAAGAGGGGAGAGAGAGAAGAAAGAGAAGGAAGAGAAGAGAAGAAAGAGAAGAGAAGAGAAGAGAAGAGAAGAGAAGAGAAGAGAAGAGAAGAGAAGAGAAGAGAAGAGAAGAGAAGAGAAGAGAAGAGAAGAGAAGAGAAGAGAAGAGAAGAGAAGAGAAGAGAAGAGAAGAGAAGAGAAGAGAAGAGAAGAGAAGAGAAGAGAAGAGTAGAGAAGAAAGAGAAGAAAGAAGAAAGAAAAAGAAGATGAAGAAGAGAAGGAGGAGAAAGGGAGAAAGGAAGAGAGAGAGAAAGAGAGAAAGAAAGGAAGAAAGGAAGAAAGGAAGAAAGGAAGAAAGGAAGAAAGGAAGAAAGGAAGAAAGGAAGAAAGGAAGAAAGGAAGAAAGGAAGAAAGGAAGAAAGGAAGAAAGGAAGAAAGGAAGAAAGGAAGAAAGGAAGAAAGGAAGAAAGGAAGAAAGGAAGAAAGGAAGAAAGAAAGGAAGGAAGGGAGAAAGAAAAAGAAAGAGAAAAAGATGAGAGAAAAAAGAGAAAGAGTTCCTTATTTCTCATATAAAATATAAATGGCTTTTGCACTTGTTGGTGTAACTGTTTTGCATGACTCTGCAGTGATGTCTCATGCCAGTATCTGGAGAAAAAGCCCAAATATTAAATTTTAAAAATTGTACTCCTAGTTATAAACTTCACCTGGCCAGTTCCAAACAGGTTCTCCAGAGCAGAACCCAAGAAGGGCACCAGTTTCCTTTGAGAATATCTGCTTTAGGTGTGTCCTAATCCAGATCTCAGCTTCTTCTGAATCCCTGTGGAACCTTAGGTTTTAAGCAAAACTTTCCAAGTGGGCTTTTTAAAAGGAAAGATTGTCTGAGTTTTGACATTTTCCTCTCAATTTGTAATTTTCAGCTGGTTTGGGAATGAGTAGGAGGTGTTTTTGTGCTTTTAAGTGAATACGGAGATGAAAAGACATTTGAAGTTCGGTCTAGAAATTCAGACATGAAAATTTATTCTCCTGATATTGAGGAGAAACTTCCTATACACATCATCCCAGGCAGTTCACGGGGCAGGAGAGTTCCCTCATGGAAAATCCTGGTTAAAATCGAGAAGAATGGAAATGAAAGTACCCAGAGCAGAGAGGCTGAGATTACTCAGAGCCCTCCTTGTAAGAGAGATGAAAATCTTGCCTTTTTTGAACCAAACAGTGAAGGTACAAATGTTTTCTAACTTAAATTCGACTTTCCCAAAGCATATAAATCTTCTCTAAAGACAAATACCTGCTCTTTCCCATAACATTGCATGAGAATTTCCTGCATTAGAGAATCTTTTTCCTTCTAAAAAAATGAGTTAAAAGTGATTCAGAGGTTTTGTACAGGCTGAGAGCTTTTGCCTGACTGAAGCAATAACATTATTTCTCAGCAAAATGCCACTTTCCATCCTAAAACTGAGGGTCTGAAAGTATTTTAAAAAAAATAAATGCATTTTCTCTTTGATGCTGCTATTGCCAATTATCACAATTCCAAGAATCTCCTGCTTGAGATATGAGATTCAAAGGCAGATTTTCCACAGCACAAGTCATTGCTTTGAAATGTATTTCAAGATTAAGCACACCTGATCACATCTGAGGCAGGAATATCCCTGTTCCCAGTGTCCCTGGGAGCTGGGAGGAATGCAGCCTTCAGATGCAGTTGAATCTTTGCAGTTGAATGCAGTTGAATCAGGAATCGATGATGGAATACGAGTATTTTAAAGGATCAGTGGATTGGTTTTGAAGTAAAGAAGGATAAAAGTGATGTGATGTTAAACAAAAGGCCATAGTCTTTGCAGAAATGTAGGAATTTTCTGCAAAATGCAGAAAAATAATCCCAGAAATCTTGTATGTGCTTGAAGCTGGGTGCTTTGACACCAAGGAGATTGGACTTTTCCACTTATATTCAACCAGTTCTGAGTGTGACATGAGCAGTAAAACATTCCTTTCCTCTCCTCTAGACCATTCCAAATGGCCAATAAATACCTGACAAAATAATCTGGAGTTCATCACGGGTCATCCCAGGAAGTTTTTGTCCAGGCATGTCCACTAATGGACTGATGATCCGCTGTCGTTTATGAATTAAGAAAAAAAAAAGAGCTTTTTATGTTCAGCCTGCTTTGAAATGAACAACGTGACAATCCACAACCAGAAATGTGCTAAATCTCAAAGTCACTCAGCATCTCAATGGCTCAGCTAAGCAAATGCTCTGCTCCAAGTTAATTCCAATTTTATTTACCCCAAACCTGCCCTTCCCAGCCCATCTCTGCTGCTGCCACCAGCAAAATTTCCTTATCTGCAAGCAAACAATTCCACAAGCTGCTGGTTTTTCAGCAGTGTGTCTCTCTAGCAAAACAAATTTTATTTTCTCCAAGGCTTTTTCCCTCTGCTGGAGGTTAATTTTTATTTCCCACCTTGAAGATGGGAACCCCGGGCCAACCAAATGAACAAAATTTCTGTCTGCATGTCTTCGTCCAGAGGCACAGTTAAGATCTGAGAGAATGCAGCTGGTAATTACTTCTGACCACAAGAGCTGCAGCAGTAAATCCTGTTCATCTCTGACACCATTCCAGCCAGGAGTTTTTAGACAAATCCATGAAAGCAAAAAGGTTCTTTAAGGCCACGAACAGCACATGAATAAAACAACTCCACTCCTATGCGAGGTCGCAGTAAACTCAATTTATTCCCAGCACTGCATTACTTTGTCAAGAAATATCAGACAAAGGAATTAGGGGACAAAAGCCAATTTTTGCCTACCAACTCACTTATCCTCTCAGAGCACACCTTGATGTTCCTTGTGCTCAATTTTGCATCCTGGGAAACCACCACAGATTTGGGTAGAGCGGGCAGAGTGCCCAGAATTCCTGCCAAGTTTGGGGAATGGGCCCAGAAGTCTTTAAGGAATGAATCACCTCATATTGTCCATCATGGCCCCGGCAGCAGCCAGGACACAAAGTTCACCTCCCCTTGTCCCACAAGGCTGGCACAGACTTGCAGCTCCGAGGTGCCAAGGATCAGGAAAATCTCACCCAGAATCACAGCCAGATAAACTGGACCCATGGCTTTGAGAGGGAAAGCGCAGGGTAATTAGAAGATCGAGGTAATCCAAGAAAATCAGCTCTGCTCCAAGGGCTGGGGCCAGGCTTCCTTTCCTGGGATATCAGCAGCCCTCCTGCCCCTGCCCATCCCAGCTGGCAGTGCCCTGCAGGATGGGATGGCTCTGCACCAGGGACGGGCAGCAGGGCACACAGAAAAGGACATTTCCTGCTTTTAACCCTGAATTATTCCAGCCTGGCCAGTGGAGGTGTTGTCCCTTGGCCATCCATCCCTCTGGGCACCCCAGGCAGCACGAACCTGCAGGGGGGCAGGTGAGGGTTTGTCAGAATTCAGCAAAACTCAAACGGCAAATGGGAAATGTTTCAGTCAGCTGCTCACCAGGAATATTTGTACCTGTGCATGTTCTGCTCCCATCGTGTTCCAGGTGCCTCCGTTCTGGTGAGAAAGATGGGCTTGAGCACAGAAAGTGTCTGTGGAGCAAATAAACCCAAACAAACCCAAATAAACCCAAGTAAACCCAAATAAACCTTCCAGGCAGCAGCACTGAGCCTGCCCCGAGCTCCCCTTCCCACAGGTGATTTCTCAGGTAGATGTGCAGCCCTGATTTGGAGCCTCAGACCGTGCCTGCATTCCACCAGGGGTGGCTGGGGGGAGCACAGACAGGCTGAGAGAACACAGACCCTTCGTTCAGAAAGGTTCTTCACGTGGGCATTAAAACCTAGACTCAGGGAGGGTGGAAAGTGTTTGGACAAATTGGGGTTCAGGTAGTTTCAAAATGCAGTAAGGAATCAGTTTATTGCTCGCTTCTCTTACCCTGGATGTATCTTGGGGATCTGTCAGCAAACAAATGCCAACTCTCATGGCATTGCCTACCTTCATTCCTGATAAAACTGGGATCAGAGGGACCTGGGGATGGAGGCAGCGAGCTGAGCTGGTGCTGAAATGGTGCAGATTTTGCAGAGCACCTTTCCACTCTACCCATTTTTAAGGCTTTCCTTTCAGAGCTACCTGTATTGTGCATTTATTATTATTATTATTACTATTATTATTATTATATTTTATTATTATTATTATTCCTCCTGTGGCCAACACTGAACACTTTTCCCTTTTGCAGGAGTTCTGCCAGGAAGGGACCATTTCTGTTCTGGCCAGAGCTTATTCAGAGGAAACAGGTACTGCTGGCCAGGCCTGGAGAGCCCAGATTTCCTGAGGAGATGAATCAGCGCAGCTCTCAGCGTTCTAAATTAGCTCAGGCAGGCACCCAGGAGCTGCAATAAGCTCAGGAGCTGAAATGAGGGCTTCTCATGCTCAGGAAGCTGAAGAGGCAACCCACAAAGGTGTCTGCAGACAGCCTCTCTCCAGGACACCAGCTGCAGCACGACTTGCCCAAATTATTCATTTTGGGGGCTGCTGGGAGTGATTTACTGCAGAGCACCAGAGCCCTGGAGCTCATAATCACAACAAAAGGCAGGGGCAGTGCTGAGGAGGGGTTCTGGGGGTGGCTGGAGGGGGAGAGGGAAGGTGGGATTGTGTCCCCACTGCTCCAGAGCTGCCTGCTGTGCTTCCACTGCCACTGCTCACCCCAGCAGCGGGCTGGAAAAACTCCTCAGATCGCTCAGACAGCGGAGACTGCTGTTTGAGCTGGGAACAGACAGCTCCCTTCAGTCCTACAGCCACTTCTCTCCCACTGCCAAGGAGCAAAGCAAGCTTGGAGCACCTTTTTTTTTTTTTTTAAGGCAGTATAAGTTTTCAAAAAAAGAAAAAAAACCCCAACAAACCAAAAAACGGAAATATTGCGGTGGGAAAAGATGCTTGTTTTGTTGGTTGGAAGGAAGAGTCTGGCAGGCAGTGATTTAAGAGGATATTGAAGGTACTTAGTGTCTGTCTCTGCCTGAATTTTCCTGAATTTCCAAAAAGGGGGTCTTCGTTGGAGGAGGAAAAAAGCAATGGTCACCCAGCTTCTCGTGCATTTCACCTGCAGAAATGTCTGAAAGGAACTCAAATCCCTGCCTTGGTCAGTGCAGGAGCCCCCAGAGGCTCCTGGGGAAGGCAGAGGTGGAAGGGAAGGAGTGTTACTATTTTTCTGCATTTTGACCCCATCCCACATTCCAGGTGCAGGTCAAGTGCAGCAGTTTATCTTCACTCCGGGGAGGAGCCTGAGCTGCTGGCTTTGATCTGGCCCGGGTGATGAGTCTGATAATGTTCCCATCTGAGAGCACCAAAGCAAGTCAATAAATAGCAAAGCACAAAATTCCACCCCTGAGAAGGGTAGGAAAGCTCCAAGTCCCTGTTGTGTGGGATTTTTTTCCTTTAAGAAGCAGTGGTGGGAGCATTAAATCTGATTTCCACTTAAAAACTCTCAATTCAAATACTCTGCCTTTTAAGCATCATTATCCTTGATCAAAGGGGGTCCAAATAAGCACTAAAAATTGAGAAATCCTCATTTCTAAATGTTTCCTTGAACTTCCTGCTGGAGTTTCAGACTCTGGAGTCAGGGCCTGCACATCAAACTCCAGAGTGAAAAATGAAATCAAGAGTAAGAGGCTGTCTCCAGACTGAATTCCTGATTTCAGGCTCAATTGCAAACCACAGGCAAATCTGTTCAATCCCTGAAGAAAGGGGATGATTTTCCTGGGGCTGCCTCAGGAGCTGATCGTGGACAAACTGTGGCTTCCAGAACCTCTGGTTGGTCCAATTCCAGGAGTAGGAGAAAAGGTGCTTGGAGCAGCTCTTAGATCTCCAGATCTCTTAGAGGAGAAAGCCACCTTTGTTGGATTTTCAATTTATGATAGTGGAAACTCATAGGATTGATTCATGGAATTCATGGATAAGTGGCCCAATATCTCCAAAAATCAAGGCAGAACAATAAGACGAGAAATTGCTTCAAGAATTCAATCCCAGACAGAAGCAGGAGGACTCACTTCCACTTGGTAAAAGCTTGTTGTTGTTAAATCTATAAAAAGCTGGACTTATTCTTTGTGAAACTGAGAATCCAAGAGAAGAAAAAAAAAAAAAGAAACAAATCTGGGGCAGCTCCAGCACCTCCTTCACCCTTATGGAGGCACCCAAACCTCCAGCAAGCTGCTGCACTGGCTCCAGGCAGGCAAATAAAACCTCCCAGCAGCACATTTGCACAAAATAGTGCAAAATGGAATAACAGCAATTTCCCATTGCACAATTCCTTTCTCAGAACCCTCGTTGTTGCCTCCCTTTCTCCTGCAGTTCTGGAGCTCGTGCAGGGGAAGTCTGGACATCATTATTCGGAGTGTCTCCCTCAGGACTCAGCCTTACAAACCTTCTCTGCTCCCATGTAAACAGGAGAACGTGTTGGGCTGTTTGTTTATGCCACACTCTAATTCACCCTTTGACAGAAACCAGTTCCAAGGGGGTTTTTTTTCCCCCCCCACTCTCCTTGTCTGGAAATCCACCCTCACCTGCAGGATTTGCTGCATAGTGAGATCGCAGGAAAAGCAGAATATTGGCCAGTAGCTGGATGGTTTTGCTGAGCTCGTGGTGGTGGTGGAAAGGAAAAGGGCTATCGGTGTGTGCAGCTGCTGCCACAGGAGAAGAACCTCTGGATAAAGATGGGAATCCACTCCTTTATCTCCAAAGTGGCCATGGAGTGGCTGAACCTCGTGGCTGATCAGGATCCTGTATTTCCATCTCCTGCTGGTGCTTTTTTCCCTGTAATTTCCCTCTGCAGGAGAGCTCTGAGTGGAAGGATGGTGGTTGAGTGGGAAGGCAGAATTAGGAGGCTCTTCTGAGTCAGCAAAGGCAGCTCAGCAGTAAAAATAACGCTGAGAAGCAACAGTTGACTTACAAGGGCATTCCCACCTTCCTCCTGTGCTGACTCGGGAAACCGTGAGAATTGGGAGGGAGGGAAAAGCCATGCAAATAATAAATACCCAGCAGGAGTAATGTATTCATGTTTGGGGAATATGGGCAATGTCTGGCCCTAAAACTGGGATTCACGAGGGAATGGAGAGACAGAAAACACCTACAGGTCTAAAGAAGCTGAGAAATAATCCCTGAGTTTCTCAGGGACACCAAAGCAATTTGGACCTGGAACTCTCATGGATTTCAGCATCGTTCTAGGTGTGAGCAAAACTCCTCTCACAGCTTTCTCCAGCTGGAATTCAGGTAATATGGATGAATAATTCACTTAGGGTTTTGTTTTTGTACGAGGAGTAATGAAGCACTTTTCTGTCCTGATAATTAAAGCGCTAAAAGAAGTTAGCCAACAATAAAATCTTTCTGTTGTGCCCTAGGAAAGCAGGAAAACTTAATTTATCTGCACCTAGATCTCTGTACTGCTCTGTTCCCAATTAAAAATGCATTTTGGGAGAAAAATGTGGAGATTTTTTTTCCCACCACCAGATTATTTCTGATTTTAACCATGCTGTACAATCATTCTGTTTCTTGGTAATATATTTCTTTTTTATTTCTCAAAAGGAAAGTAATGGACAACTTAAAAACACATCAGTGAAGCAATGTTTATCCCAAGGGCATCATATGAACATTTCTTGGAGCACTGAGTGTTTGCAGTTCTCTGATAAACAGCCTTAGTTTTTCCCTTGGCAGCTAAAAAAATGGCAATAAAACTCTCCTTGGGCAATTGGTTGATAGGACCCAGAGCTCTTGCATTTGCCAATGGAAGCAGCAGACAAATCTTGGGGGAAAGGGAGAGGTGATTTGTTAAAAGGAGCCCGTATTGCTGTTGCAGAAGCAGGAGGGCAATGCCGTGGGCCTACAGTGGGAATTCCTCAGCAGCTCGGAATGAGAGAGGCTGGAAAAGGCTGATCCAGGCCCTGAGTTGATCCTGAGTTTGAAAGCATGATCATTTTCCTAGCTTTATCCACGGACTCCAATAAAAACCAAGCCAGGTTATTCCCAGGCGATGATTGTTTCGGTCTGGAACCTGCAGCAGGACGAGTTCAGGGCACAGAGCCAAACCCAGGCCTGTTCCTCAGCGGGGTCAGGCTGGAGCCTCTCCCTGCTCCCCTGAACAGATCCGGGGGGATCTGAGTCCAAGCATCTTCCCCTCCCTTTGATCTCAGGAGACTACTCTCCTGCAAAATCCCCGACCTTTTTAAAATTCAACTTTAATTTTACTGAATCCACAAAGACCTGGGGTGAGGGAACAAACGGCCACAGCTCCCTCTGGAAATGCTGCCTGCTGGATTTATTTCCCCACCAGCAGATCAGCTCTTCCTTCCTCCCAAACCCTTGGGCTTGTGTTAGGAAGTAAAGCCATGCAGGTGGACTTTTGTTCCTGCTGTAAATGGGCCTGTCCAGCTTCCAGCAGCAAAGGCACAAGGCTGCTCCATGGGATTTTAATCTGGGCATGCTATGGAGCAGCCAATGGCTTTTAATTCTGTTTGTCCATGTGCCCTTTCCAGCATGTGCTTCTGTAAACATATTCAGAGCTCATAAAACGTTAATTAGGAATAAAATAAAATAAATAAGGCAATAATCTGAACCTTCCAGCCCCTTTTGGCCCAGAGGACGTGCTTGCTGTTAACTATTTCCAGGCCGTTCACAAACAAGCGAAAATTTACCAGAACAAGGAGTTCTTATTCAAGGC
>VZTG01009144.1:62437-84912 GCA_013397845.1 Melanocharis versteri | reverse complement strand
TTTTCTTTCCTTTTTTTTTTTTTTTTTTTTTTACGATGCAATGAAAAAATAAGCAACACAGCCCAGTAAATCATATAATTAACACAAGCTTGGTGCTCGGCGTGTGAAATTAACCCAGGGAATAAACAAGTGGCTGGGTTAATCCCAGCGAAACTCCCGCCGCGCTCCCAGCAGCGCTGGACTGACGTGCAGGCCCTGGAACGCGGCCTCTCCCGGCCTGGGGCAGGGTTGTGTCCACTCTTCCCTCCCCAGAGGGATGGACACGGCTGAACTGCAAATCCTGGAAGATTTTCGGGTCCTGGTGTGGATGTCTTGGCGTGATCGTGGCATTGGGCTGTGGAGAGACAAGCTGGAGGGGGACAAGGAGCGGGGGGAGCTCGCGGGTGCAAAATCCTGTGTGAGGTGACTGCTGTGTGGATGCTGAAAGCTTGGTGGCAGAGAGATTTTTCAGTGTCTGCCTGTGTCCGTGAGCATTCTCACTTTCTCACGGAGCTAGCTGCAAAACAGCTAGTGAGCTTTTGTAAATAATTCTTCTATCTTGCACCTGTGAGGTGTTTTTGGACGTTGTTATTGCAGGACCAAGGTCTGTTTAGCAAATGTGTGTTTTTAGGATCTAGCCAATAGCCCTGGTGGGTGGTCAGCTAAGATCCAATGGCTTTCCTGTAACTCTGAGTATAAAACTCTACTGTATGTAAATAAAGATGGGCATTTCTCTCTAGTCACTCCTGAGTTCGGTTCTCTCCTTCCTCCCCGGGCCGTGTCCGTCATTGCGACACTGCTGTCCTGAGGGGTTTGTGGTGGGAACAGACCCAAAGGAGTGAGGGGGAGACAAAAGAGAACGAGGGGAGGATCGTGGAGTAGAATCAGAGAGTTGTGGAATGGTTTGGGTTGGAAGGAACCTCAAAGTTTCACCCCCTGCCATGGGCAAGGACACCTTCCACTATCCTGGATTGCTCCGAGCCCAGTCCAACCTGGCCTGGGACACTGCCAGGGATCCAGGAACAGCCACAGCTTCTCTGGGAATTCTATTCCAGTGCCTCGCCACCCTCACAGGAGATGATTTCTTCCCAATATCCAATCTATCCCTGCTCTCTGTCAGTGGGAAGCCATTCCCCCTTGTCCCATCCCTCCATCCCTTGAAGTTTCCTTTGGAGAGCACCAAACTTTCCAAAAAGCCCATCCACGGTCACACACACACACAGAGACCACCCCAGGCAGCAAACATCAGCTGCTACTGAACAAAAATTAAAAATGCTTTGCACTTTACCGTCAGTAATGCAGAGCTGAAAATGAGAATATTAAAGTTAACATCCACGTTTCATAGGTATTTTAGCAAGGTGCATTCTTGATTTTGGGGGAATTCAGTGTTGCACTGAAGTGGAAATCAATTTCTGAACAGCTGGAGGAATTAATGTAAGTCAATGATTTGCAGCTAGCCAAGGTAGAATATTTGTGAATCAGCGTTCAGGTTTCTGCCTGAATATGGCTGAAAATATATTGAGTTTGTGGCTTGTTTTTCAGCCTGTTTGCACTGCAAGGGAAGGCTCACCTCTTACTGGAAATTTTTGGTCAAGGACTTCGGTGTTCTTTTAAACCCCATTGTAGAACACAATGGTTTTCTTGGGGGCTCTTGACCCATTTTTTTGAGCTAAACTGAATGAAATTCATAAATGCTGAACCTGTCCTTGGTTTTTCAGAACTCATCCAGATGAAAATTTCAGTTCCCACTGAAAGGATCTGAAAGACCCCAAACCACCAGGCTCCTACACTTCAAATCCTCTCAATCTGACCAACATTTGAGCTGATACAATAGTAATTTTCCAGAGAAAACTGCTCTGAGGGATCCTGGTGGAGTTCTGTGGGACTGGAGCCTCAGTCCATGCTGCCAGCCTCAAGTAATGATGTAAAAGTGCCTGCCCAACATAAAGATTTATCAAATGCTTGGCCAGGCTGGGCTGGTGATGGCTCAGCTGAAGTTTAGTGGTTTGCTTTTAAAATAGACCCTGTTAGTCAGGCAAAAGGAGGAAACAGTTGGTCTGTAATTTACCCCACATTAATTGGATTCTAAAGAAAGACTTCTGCCTCAAACCCAGGTTGCTGATGGACACCTATCATTAATCTCAGAAAAAGGCAAAACCAAGAAGACTGAATTGTCTTTTTTTTACCCCCTGAGAATCACTCTCCATCTTCTGCAAGGGTGCAGCAAAATCTGAGCTACAGAGGCTTGGGTCAAACCACAGCAGCAGAAGCAGAGAAGTGAAAGAACAGCACAGGGGAAAGTTTATTTTCTCATTAGTCACCCTGGTCTTTCTGCCTGGACAAACTGCAGCACCAGCAAGTATTCACCAAAAGGCTTCTAAAGGATGACCAAATGTCTGTGATGAAACGTTTAATACAAAGTGGCTGTTAGAAAGAAGGAAGAAAGAGAAGAGAAACCACACATATACACACACATAAAATCCATTTCCAGACTGAGTCAAGAAATTCAAGAAGCCAACTATCTTAATATAGTTGTTTGTTTGTTCTCTGGTTCAGTTTCTAATATGAGGGATAAAAATGAAAAGGTCTTTACAAAGTCCAAGGTGGGTGGAAGGGAAAAGCTGGGATCTGCACTGCATGAGTGCTATCATGTACAATAAGATCATCCAAACTCTTTGCAACCAGGTTCCTTCCCATTTTCAGTGCAACATTTCAGGCATTCAGAGGGAGGAAACAAACCCACCAAGGGCGCAGCCATTCTGAAAAGAGTTTTCTGCATGGCTGTGGAGCTCGGCGTCCTCCTCAGCACATCCACCACCTTCCTTTGCATCTTTTTTTTCCATTCCTTTTCCTCCTAAGCAGCCTGCTAACAGCTTATCTTCAACAGCCTTCTAAAAACAGAGCCCAGGGCACGGCACAGACTCGAGGCAGCAGTCAGCACTTCATCCCCCACGGCCTCTTCAGACTGGGCCTGCTCAAGGAAAACCCTGGTGGGGGCCAGAACCTTGGGTGTGCTCTGGGAAGGGTATCAGGGGCCACAGGAAAACGGGAAGAGCTTTGGAGGACGGGGAGGTGTCTGCAAAATGAGAAGTGGTCCCCACTCAGAGGCTGCAGAGCTACTCCACAGCACCCACTTGGGCAGCAGGTGAATGTCAGACATCAAGAGCCGTGAGGTGGCTTTGCTTTTCTTCCCTTCCTAAATTTGTATCAGGGAAGGCTGATTGGAAGGACTGACTGCAGGCAGGAGGAATTCGGTGGGGGTTAGTGGAAGCAGCTTTCATCAAGTCTGGCTCAGGCAGGGCGTCAAAGCTGAAGTTATTGCACTCCTGAACTCCACACACAGCTTTTTCCTGGTGCTGCACAGCCCTTTTGGAGATCCAGCCTGGTGCCCTCACACAGCTCTGCCTGCCCTTGGGAAGGCCAGGATTGGGGATCACAGCTCGTGTCAAAATGGGATGGACCACTGGGATCCTTTGAGAACAAACAAGGCTTAAAAAAAACCCCAAACAGATAAAAAGAACACCAAGAAATTCCATTATGTGATGTAAATTCAGGCAGATCTGAGCACAGTTTTCCAGCTCTTGGGATGCTTGTGGGTTTGTAAAATTCCAGCTCCTGGAGCCCTGTGATTATTTGAGAATTACAGCTGGCATTAAAAAAATAACAACAATTTAAAAAAAAATTCAAAGGGGTTTGCAGAAGAGTTGTAATGCCCAAATAATAAATATTCAGGATTCAGAGAGCAACAAAAATAATCCATATTGAGAATTCTGGAACTCCTTTGATTTCCATTCTGGGGACTTGTGCCATTGTTTTTTTGTCACATGGGACAGGCATCCCATGAATATTTTGCTTGTATAACTCCCTTTCTCCTCCCTAAACTCTCAGGCAAAGCCATTATTCCTGACACAGAGA
Source organism: Melanocharis versteri (assembly GCA_013397845.1). Lineage (NCBI taxonomy): Eukaryota > Metazoa > Chordata > Aves > Passeriformes > Melanocharitidae > Melanocharis > Melanocharis versteri. Next base: position 81,018 of record VZTG01009144.1, on the reverse strand, counting down.
AGGAACACAGTTGATTGAGATGTATGATTCCCAACTTGTTTCTAAAACAGGGGCAAGGCATGATATTGTACCTTTCAGAAGTACAGCCTGCACTTATTTATAAATTAGAACTAATTACAGGTAACCTGTCTTTGGCAGGAGTAAAAAGAAAAACCCAATTTTCCAACCTTGGCAGATGTTTCAGTGTCTTCCCATTATGATCTCAGTTGGCTTTATCAAGTGATACCACATTATAATTAGCTGAGGTAAATGCTACAATTCAAAGGAGGATGCCCAAGAGCAGGAGCTGGAGCTGCAGAAGCCTCGAGCAAAGAAGCTAATAAATGATCCTATTTCAATTAGGCAATTATGTGTGAGAGAGCTGAGAGAGCTGGACTGGAGACAGCGTTTCTTAATGGCTTGTTCAACACTCAGGGCTCTTAAGCAAGATGTATCCCAGGAAAAATGAAAGTGGTTTTTGTTATAGGAAAAGAATTTTCATGGTGTTTGAAACGTGTTTGGAGTCTCCCTTCTCATAAACCACACTGAGTGTGTCTGGATCAACCATGAGAAAAGGTTGCTTAATTTATTTTTAATTTTTTACCGAAAAAAGAGAACTTTCTTAAGCTTCTTTTTTTTGGAGACAAAGTCTCCACATAAGGATAAACATCCACATTACATATTTTAATTGCCTCCTGGCTCAAGAATATTCAGCCTCCCTGACAAAACAGAGACATTTCTGAGGCTGCTATAAAATCCCAAAATATGAAATCTTTATGCATTCCACAGCACACTTCTGGCCTTTATAGGAACGACTTCTAAGCTTCAGGATTTTAAATGCTTCATGTAAGATTACTATTATCATAAAACAAAGCCAAACAGGCTCTTGGAGAACACTTAAAGGGCTAGAAAAAACTCGTTTCTCCCATAAAATACCTGTACAAGTCCCATGTCCACCTGAGTAACTGGAACTTGTGGATCCAGGCGTAGGCTGGGAAAGCATCAAGAGGAGTGGACACTCATTCCTGGCTTTTCACCATGTCTTGGTTGATGTCTTGCACTGATAAGATGAGAAATTGCTGAGCTGCCTCTGAAAATTTAAGATATTTGACTCCCCATGCAGATTTGATTCCTCCCTACTGACAAAAAAAGGACCTCGGTTTCTGACTGTGGTTCCTCAGAACTGTTGCTGGTGTCACTCTAATGATTATGGAAACATTAATTATGATGGTTATAGAAATGGTAATGAAAAATAAGGATGTGTACAGGGCATGGTCTTCATGGGGGAGATTCTCTTCTTGGCTACAGCCTTTTAAAGGAGACCTTTTGTTATTTTTGTGTTGTTATTCTCATTGGCTGGAGCGTGTCCAGGGCAGGGAACGGAGCTGGGAAGGNATTCTGTGATTTAAAACAATGTTTTTCTGGCCGAATAATGCATTTGCTCCTTTTCATTGAAAGGAAAAGCGGGTGGGGACTGCTGAGCCCCTCAGCAGGCACAGCTGGGGCAGTTTGCCATCGCTGCCACAGCCCTTGGGTGTCCTGGTGCCTGGGGAAGGACGTTTGAGAGAAGCAGGAGGGCTGCTGAGGCTGGACCAAGCCTGGCCCATTTCCACCTCGTTTTTTTGGCCCAAGAAAGAAGAGGGACCCCCAGGTATCAGTCCAGGGCCCATTCCAGGAGCTCTGAGCTGCTCTCTGGAATCCTCTCCTTCACTCTCCCAACAGAATAGGCAGCAAGTCTGAGTTAAGTACCTAAAAAGAGATGGCAAAAACACTCTCCCTGCGTCTCCTTTCAATGCCCCTGAGCCAAAACGTTCCCTGAGATTTAATCTAAACTGAAATAAAGCCTGGCTGTTTGATGTTATAAAACAAACGTGGCAGCTCTTTGACAAGACTAACAATAGGTCAGGCTTATTTGTAGAGAGGGAATGCTAACATTAGCTCGGGCCTGCAATAAACTTCTTTATAAACAGCTACTTTTCCAAACTGATTGTGTTTGAAATGCTGCAAGTTCACTTGACCTCCATCCTCTTTGGGGTTAAGTACATCCTTGGGCTAGAGTTTAACACAGCACTTTGGGAATGTAAAGTCTTAGGGTGCCTTTGGCCTTTCTACCAGCCCCATAATCTGCTTACAAGCTCGTCCTGAACTTTGACCCTTTGGAAAAACGTTTGCTCCACTTCAGCAGGGACATTCTGGCTCTGTCCTATGAGAGCCACAGCGATGGCAGAACGTGCTGGCTTCGGGAATTCAGGGAAACAGAGAGGGCAGCAAGGTTTTGCCTGGCTGCAGAAGCTCTGATTCCTCCTACTGCATAGGGAATATTATCAGTGACCCACAAACCCTGCAAAAGGGGGTCAGTGGTTCTGCTCCAGCAGGGCACAGAGGGCACAAGCTCAGTTCTCTGCTCTGATGGGAACCAAAAGCTCACGACACAGCCCAGGATAAAGCTGCATTTCCCAGCAGACAGCACAGCACATCTCCCTCAGCCCTGCCTCTCATTCTGGCATTCCTCCTGTTCCCCACCTGCCTGTACCTGGTCTTGCACAGGAAATGCATCCCAGGTTTCCCTGCGCTGCAGAGGGAGGCATTTCTGTGGGAAATGGAGAACTTTTCTCTGTTTTTGTCTGAGCACAGCGGTGCTGTTGGTCACCTCTCCTCTCTCACGTCCCCCCATCGGCACCAAGGGTTTGTGCCACGGGCTGGGACTGTGAGCAGCTCCATTTTGCAGGGGAATGGCTTTCACGGCTGGGCTGGTGCTGGAAGGTCCTTCTGGAAGCTCTCGCAGGACCTGGAGAAGAATAAAGAAGGGTTTCTGAGAGGTTGGGTTGCAGTTACTGTTTATTTTCCACAGGTTTTTTTGTTGCCAGGGGCTTCCCACCCCGTTTTCTCAAGCAACGACTTCATTTCAACTTGTTACTTGTAATAGACGTCCTGAGGCCCTGAGGTTGCCCAGACTGTATTCCCAACTCACACACACTTTTGTATCCAAATACCACCGGAATGACAAAACCCAGAGAGCATTCCTGAGACAGCTTTTGTGCCATGACTACAGGCTGTGCTCGAGAACGTCAGAAATCTGAGCATGGGGCCTGCTGCCTCCTCCATCTGAGCTGCCTCCTGTGCAGAGCGTGGCATCTTCACCACGAGTGATGTGATTGAAGAGAGAAAAGTGTGAAATAACTTCATAATCACCGTTATTTATTTTTATTCCTGCATGGCTCGGGAGCACTTACCGTGGACACATATTCAACAGAAGGCCTTTGCCCACAAGGCTTTACAAGCTGAGTTGTCCCATTCCATTACTAAAATCCCTCTTGACCTCTGGGCTGAAGAATTTGATACAGATTCTTTTGGGAGATTAAAATTTGGAAAGCCACAGCCCTGTTGTTACAGCTGGAGTTAGCTACAGCTCTACTTCAGACCACTTTTGTTTTCCATAGCATTTGATTTCTCTCCCCTCCTCTCCCTCTCTCGCAGCCAGGGCAGAGCTCACTGAGGGTAAACACTGCCTGGATGGAGCTCACTGGGGAAAGCAAGGATCAAAACCCCAGAGGATTTCCCCACAGAAAGGCCACAGCAATATTTTAACCACCACCAAGTGCAGTTCTTACGGCAGTTTGTCTCTGCCTTGAGTTTGCGTGGCGAGATTTTGGGATCGCTTTGTTTTCCCCGTGAGGGCGATTGCTCAGTGAGGTCTCCCTGGTTTTATCTTGATTTTTTATCACATTTTCTCTCCCCTGCCCAGCTCAGGAGGGGAGTGTCAGAGCAGCTTTGGTGGATGTGGGCATCTAGATGGGGTCAAGCATCACATTGCCACGTATTCCTAAATTAACAAACATTATTTTTGACACATCCTTTAGGAAAGCTCCACGTTATAACTCCCTCCCACACAGCCTCTGTGTGTGGAAATATATCTGCGGTGGCGGCACTGGCAAATTCACACTGGGAGCACTGGGACCTCTGAGTTGTCCAACCCAACCTTCCTGACAGGTGAATCCTTGCACAGATATTGATGTGAAAGCTAAAAATATTTGAGATGGTCTCTATAAAAATCCATCCAATTCCATCTACCCTGCTCTAAGTCTCTGGACAATCTGGAATACTGGGAACAGGGGCAATATTCGTGGAAGCTCCCAGACTGAATTCTGCATTCTATGGTTGGAGTATAAACCTGTCCAGAAGACACCAAATTAGCATTTAAATCCAAGACTAAATCATTTCCAGATGGCAAAAAATTGGTATTCCACCTATAAAACAGCTTCCAGCTCCATCCGATGTTTTGCATCCCTCTCTGCTAAGTGTATCTGACAAGACAATATATAAAATAAAGTAAAATTAATGTATCCCATAAGCTGCCTGCACCTCCCTCTTTTACAGGAGATAGCCTCCAGGAGTTTGGGTGTGCCCAGGAAAAACAAAAAGAGAAAAATCCTTCATTACTCCATATCAAAAGGGTGTCGGGCGCCCTTTTCTTTTTTTTCTCAGGATGGCAGACATACGTATAATGTATAATAATTTCTATTTATTCCTCTCCTATGGCAGAACAATTCCATCTCATTGGTATCACAAAAGGCAGCAGTGGTTCCATTCCAAGCCTCAGCTTCTCATTTGTCTCATTTGGTGGCTGGTGAAGATAATTTCGAGGCAAAGTCGTGCTGGCCAAACTCAGCAGAGACAACTTTCCACCAGGACCCAAAGGCTAAATATTTCCACTGATTTCCACAAGAAACAGCTCTTTATGAGGCCCAGACCATTCTCTTTGTGAGAGCAATGGTGGAAACATTTTGAGTTGCTCAGGATCCCTGCCAGCAGCCCGTGATGGACAGGTCCCAGCAGTGTCTATGGTCTGACTTGGCTTCCTTTGGCTGCCACCAGCCCATTTTCATTTGTCTTCATTTGGGTTTGGCTACAGTGCAAAATTCTACATCTTTTCCAAACCTCCTGCATCTCACAAAATAAGCAGACGTTTTCCTCAAATAGACTCTCGTACAAGGAGAAATGTCAGTATGGTTTTTGAAATGACCCATTAATGTCTTTTCAAGTAAAATCCTCACATTCTTTTCAATTACACTCCCAATCCATCTCGTTTGTTTCTTGCAGACCTTTCTATGAGCTGCTGCTGAGTGAAGAATAGCTGGGAAATACACCCTGAGAACCTTCTATGGCTGCTTGAGTAGAGTTCGTGCTCTACTGCAGTTTAATTTTGAGATTTCTTTTTCCATTTTCTGTCCACCACTGCTTGATCACAAATAACTTCATTTTTCATCATGAACAACAACTATCCAACAGCAGAAATATACATCAGATACAATACTGATTGAATAATAGTGGAAATATATATTAGATATAATACTAGAAGCAAACCAATGGAGAAATATTCCTGCCTACAAGATTCAAGCAATTCTGAGAACTGAATGCTTTTGTAAAAAATCAAGATCTAGGAAACGTTGGTTCACAATCACCGGGACAGGACTAGCAAGGAAATCGTGTGATATGAGCTGGTGAGTGAGAAATGCTTTCCTGGAGCTCTAAAAACACTGAAGAAGTCACATCAAAGCCACAGAAATCTCCACTCCTAGTTCTTAGTGACTATTTTGTATTTTAAAGAGTAGGAGAATAATTGTGCCCAATCACTGCTGATGCCTCCACGAGCACTTTGCAGCCCGTGGGTTCAGTTTTCCCTTTATTTGCAGCTCTTTTGGTGAAACACAAGCCACCACGAGAAGAATTTTTCCTTGCCAAACCCCAGATCACCCCGCAGGGACCACACCACTCCATGCGAGATCCACCACCCCACTCCCAAGGGCCGTGGTGTCTCCTGCCTGGTAAATATCTAAATTACTGAAACAACTTGGAATATCTCAGATGTAGCTGCTCAATTAATCTTCCCAGATTGTCAAACCAGCCCGTGGCAGAACAACTTTGGCACCAAATTTGTCGAAGCGACAGGGCTTTGTTTCCAAGAGTCAGGAAGGAGAACACGTTAGCAACAACAAAAGGTGAAATATCAAAGGTTCTCTCGAGTTAGCAGCTTTAAAGCTTTCTCATAAAACCGTCCTGTGACCCTCCAGACAAAATGGTGATGTTTCAATCATGTCATTACCTGAGGCAGATTACAATTTTTTTAATTATTCTTCCCCTCTGCTTTCAAAAGGTTTGTTTTCAAGTGGGAGGAGAAGAGGCTGAATAGTGGAAAGGGCGTGTGCAGCTGTACCATGAAAAGTACATTTCAATACACATAAATACACCCAAAAGCTTTCTAAATGTTGCAACACCCCAGACACCGCTGCTCCCGAGCAGAGCATGAAAGAAGAACAACCCTAAATCAGATAAATCCCACAGTAAATCAGGTTCAGGAGAGAGGAGAGGGGAACAGACTCTGCTTTAGTCAAGTGCTGGGAGTCAAAAGCAGGGAGTGGGGTGGGAACCAGTTTTCCTGTTCCAGGCTGGCACGGAGCTGTCCCTGGAGGGCCCTGCTGGCTTTCACCCTGGGTGGGAAGGGGAGACACTTCCAAACCCTCCTGTCTGAGCCTCGTTTTCTCCCATTTGTGGTGAAGCTAATTCCCAATAGCAAGGATTATTCCTGGTCAGACAGGCTGTCCATTTCCATAGAAATTTTGGGTTCAGGAAACTGGCAGTTTCTCATGAAAAGCAGCCCTAAAATCCCCAAGTCAATAAACCTCCAACATCAGTCAGGAAACATTTCTTTTTCTTCTCTCCCTGGCATCGTGATCTCCAGCGAGTTCATTTAATTGTCCTTGGGTTTCCCCAGTGATAAAAAACAAGTAATAACAACAATAACATTCACTTACTTCTTTGAGGTCCTGAAGAAAATTCACTCTGCAAATTAACATAATTTTCCTGACATTTTCTGCTATTAAGGTTGGGTTTTTCCTCGCAGGAAGGTGAACTGGGGCTGCAAGCACGAGCTCTGACCCAAACTCAGCAGAACCTTGCCCAGGCTGCTGCACAGCCTCAAGCTGCACCAGGAGAGGGCCAGGCTCGACATCAGGAGGAATTTCTTCATGGAAAGAGGTGTTAAACACTGGAAAGGGCTGCTCAGGAGTCTGGAGGAATCTGGAGGTGTCCAAGGAAAGCCTGGACGTGGCACTCAGAGCTCTGAGCTGGTGACAAGGTGGGGATGGGTCACAGGTTGGATTTGATGGGCTTGGAGGCCTTTTCCAAGCTCAGGGATTCTGGGATCATGATTTGCTGATGAATAAAGCCTTGCCCAGGTCCCAGGGCACTGCTGGGTTCTGACAGACGCCCAGCACAGAGCGAGGAGCACACAGTTCCCTTCAGAGCTTCTCGCAGTTCTTCTGCCCCCAAAATGAGGTGTTTACAAAACCTCTAGGTGGGGGGACACCGGAGGCTTTGTCACATCAGGTATTTCTTTATAAAAAGAGCAGAATGCCCTTTTTGTTAACGTGGCAGCACCGTCCTTAAACCCTCAGCCACGTGAGGGATGCTGCTGCTCTGCATCAGCCCACAGCTGGAAGTGCCACCGAGGCTGGGCTGTGCTCACCCAGGGACAGCAGGAGGAATTATCTACCAGGAGCACACAGCCACGAGCTTTAATAGCTCCCAGCTGTTCTCTGAGGGGCAGAAATTGCTTTATTCCCCGTTTATTGAAGTATAACAGAGGCCTAAATCCTCGAAGGTATTAGGAGTTAAGGCAGGTTGAACTCGGCTGCAGTCGGGCACGCACACACCGGGTGAGCCAAGCAGCACGCAGGCACTCGGAGGAGTGGCAGAAAACCAAATTTTGGCCTTGGTTTTGCCTCTCTTGAGCATGTCTTCTGCTCAGCTAGTGCTTGGTCCTGGGCTTAGGGCTGGGGAACTCCCGAGCCAGCATTCCAGGGAAAAATGCATTTATGTTTCTGCACAGAATGTAGAGGAACAAGGAGGAAATTCCGCTTTTCGCCACATTTGGAGTTACCTCTTGAAAGCGCCCTTGGTTTGGGTTATCACAGCACCGGGGAGGTGCAGAAGAGCTGGGAGAAGAACAGGGAGGAAAGACATCACAGCAAAGAGCTGAGGGGCTGATTCCTGGGCAAGGTGAGCTGTAAGTCTGGGTCAGGAGGGCAGGAGTGAAGGCAGAGGTTATTGGAGCAGCCAAGGAGGTGCAATCCTGTGCCCCTGACCGTGTCCTGTGCCCAGAGATGGACCTGGGCATCCACTGACCATCAAAAAGGGGACAAAGTGGCCTCGTTTGCCCAAACAGCAGCAGCAGATTAATGGGAAAAAAGGGAATTATCCGGGGGAATAGAAAGAAATCCATGTTTGGCTGTGATGCCTCAGAGGAGCACTGAATGTTTGCAACTCTGAGATGCCCTCGGGATGCAGAGGATCCTCTCGTGCCAGATGGGAGAAAGGAGTTTGATGGAAAGTGCCTTGTCCATCTTTATCTCCTGACAGTCTGCGTCGTGCCCTTCCCAATCCAGGAAGGAAAAAAGAAGACAGGATCCCAGGAAACCTCTTCTCAGTTATGTTTGAAGTTCAATGGGATTTTTTTTCTTTTCTTTTTTTTCTGTTCTTTTCTTTTTTTTCTCTTCTCTTCTGTTCTTTTTTTTTTCATTTCTTTTTTCTTTTCCCTCTTGGCGTGTGACTTTTTCATGTCGAACTAAGGGGGTCTAATGAATGGAAAACTGAAATTGGAGGATTTTCATTATTTAAGGAAATTAACCTCATTTAAAGGAAATGAGTGTTCAGAGGCAGAAAGGAAAGTCATAATTTAAATTATATCAGAAGCTGGTTTTCCTTATGTAACATATTATTAAACAGTGGGGAAAAGCTTTCACTAGGCAGCCTCAGGGAGCACTCAGCAACTATAAAGAGGGTTCACATGCATGGCTCTAATATGTTAATAAATTATGCTAATTACAAGCAAGGGATTAGAGAAGGGGAAATCAAATAATGGCGCAGTAACTGGGCCTCTTTCAACTTAATTTGCAACATTGCCTGTCTGGGCTCCTCGTGGAGTTACGGGGTTTGTTTGCTCCTTTCAAAGACTCGGAACCCCTCTTTGGTCTGTGGGAAGAGCGGTGGTGTCACCCTCCAGAGATAGGGGGTGAAAAAATGAAGTGTGAGAGGAGCGAAAGCGAGAACGGGCCCCGTCCCCGAGCAGATTCCAGGGGCTGGGAAGAGCCAGCACAAATCCTGCTGCTTTTGCACCATGCCAGCCTGGAAACCTGGGTGAAAAACGCTGGAAAACAGAATGGGCTGGGTCAGGTTCCTGCCTTCCAGGACCTTTCAGAAGTCCTGAATCTTCTCCGAGCTGCTGGAGAGGAGTGTGTGCCCTCAGCTGCCAGCCCTGTCCTGGTAACCTTTTTCCCTTTGCTTCCCAGGAAGAAATTCCCACATTTCACCTGCACGGTTCTTCTCCCCAGAAAGCAACATTTCTTTTCTTATTTGGAATTGGAGCCATTCCTTGCCTGGGGGCTCCTTTGTCTCATTGGGAGAAACATTTTGAGTGACTCCTCAGCGCGTTTTGGATCACTGATGTCAATTTTTTGATGGACACCTTCCCCTGCTGTTGGAGTTTTTCCTCCTTTTTTTATCCTTCGTATGAACCTCTCAAGTGGTTTGACAACTCTGTTCACCTTTTCCTTTGTGATTTGCTGAAATTTATGACTGGAGGGATTGGAGCAAATTAGAACAAATAAAAATTAAAGTAAAAACGTGTTTTATTTGTAGTTTTGCAGTTAATCCGGGGTGCAGAATGCCATTGTTCATCAGGTTCTGGCTGCAGCTGGATGTCCTTCACAGAAGGGTGGAGGTCAGAGGGACAAAAAGCTGAGTGTGCTAAGGAAGGATGACATTGGTACAGAGGTGGGGAAAGCTCTGTCTCTGCAGTGTGCAAAGTGCTCCCCAACAGCTCAGATCTTCCTGGGGAGAGCTAATGGAAATAGACACAAATGAACATTCACGAGCCCCAATTTTCTCATTAAAAAATACAGAGAGTTGAAAAAACAGTCCTAACCCGACTGTGTTTACTGCCTTTAATAAGACACTGCCTTTTACCCTTAGGAAAAGGACAAGTATTCATTTTCATAAATTCCTTTTTAATGGTTTTTTCCTTCTTTTTCCCCTTTACTTTTTTTTTTCCTTCATTCGCTTTTTCTCCTCTTCTCTCTCTTTTTCCCCTCCATCAGCAAGGGGGGTGGTGAAAGAAAACAGAGACAAGCCAGATGCCTTTCAGTGCTTTGATCAGTTCCTCTGCAGACAGCCAGGCTGCCTCCTAGCACCTCTTTAACTACAGCTTGCCAGTAAGAAAATGAGCTGTTTTAACTCTGCAATTACAGTGCCTGCTGAATGCCTGTCATCACAGCAATAGGAACCTGATCTGAACTGTATATCCACTGGAGAGAGAATTACAGCAACCAGGGCAGAAAGTTAAATACCCCCTGTGGCGCTGAGACTCATAGAAACGAAAAAAAGTCCCCATCCCAGGCTTTCTCTGCTGGTGTAAATACATAAAACACTGACAGTCCCACTCAGGGCTGCTCAGGAGAGGCAGAGACCTGGGAGTTTCAGCGTGATGCCGTCCTGTTTTTTACAGATCTTCTTGGGAATGATGGCTATGAACGCCTAAAAGAGGCCGGTGAGGGAAGGCAAGGCATAAACGGGGTGAAAAATCAATATAATAAGCCGAGACGTGTGGGCAGTGGGTGCTGCTCTGTTCGTGGCACAAACAGAAACGCATTTGTGGAGCAGAATCAGGAGGCAATTTGCCTTTCAACGCCACCTCTGCCTTGCTCTGCTATCAGCACACAAACGTGGCTGAAATGGGCCCTGTCCCCGTTCCGAGGGCGAGGCGTGAAAATTTGGGTGACTCCACAAATCTGCGGGAATGGGGCTGTGATTTCCTCCTCCCTGGAGGCTCAGCTTTAATCACCGCATCGGCCTCGCCCCGAGGCACACAGCGACTCGTTTGAACCCCTGAGAATATTGTATAATCCTATTGTGCGCATTCATTTTCGAGCCACCCTCTGTTAAATTATCCAAATCCAAAAAAAAAAACCTCACCACCTATTTGCATTCATGGGCATTTAATGCGCTGGCATTTCTTTGGGAAATATGCAAACCAATTGCAATTTGGGGCTGGTCCAATGCATATTCAATCAGGCAGCCCTGAACTAGACCTTTGCAAGATTTAATTTTTTGCAGCTCGTTTCATTTACAGTTTGTTTCATTTACCTGGAAAATAAGTGGGTAGCAGGCACTTCTTCAAGGCTTCTTCCATCACAACAAATGATCTGCCCATCAAGAGAATCTGAGGTTAGAATTAGGCAGCTTCAACTTGCTTGAATATGTGGGAAAAGATGGATTATAAGCAGACAACTCAAGGCAGAAGGTTATTAATTGGTTAATGGCTGTTTTATAGAATTATTTTCCCATGGATCACGGCCTGTTAGAGGAATAAAATTAGATAACTGCTCCTCTAGTGCACAGGATAAAGGCCTTAGAATCCAATCTTACGGGCTTTGTTTCTAATTCTTTCAGCATGTATTTTTATTGGGGTGATTTTCATACCTGCGTGCTCAGCTTTCTATTCTGAGCCGTGTGTTCCCATCCTCGGTTATCTCGGGGCTGAGTTTAGGAGCACTAATTGCCTCCTGTTCTGTTTACAAACATCAGGCCAACGTTTTCACACTGAAAGAGTGCCTTGCCCGGCTCCTGTCACTGCCAGGGGTGGCTTTGAGCCACCCTCCGAGGGGCCCTGAGATCCAAAACCAGCAGGATTTTGGAGAGAGCTGCTTGGGAGCTGTGATTTGCTCTGGGTGAAGCAGCAATCCCTTGATTGGGCCCTGCAGGGAGCTGGAGGAATGGTCAGTGCCAGCCCGTGGGCTCCCAGCAGGGTGAACACATCCCTGGCCCTCGCTCTGGAGCCCCTCTGATTCCCCAAACAGTGCTCGGGGGGCAGATGCATTCTAGAACAACCTTTGAGAATTGCTGTGCCAACCTGCAGTGAGAAAAACTCCGAAGAAATCTGGTTTTTTTTTACTGATTCCCTGTCCCAGCTTTCTCAGCATGGCTGGCTCCATGAAAAGCCATATCCTCAACCCCAGTTCCCAAGGGGTGGCACTGAGGGTACTTAATCCCACCCCTGGTTCAGTTCAGACCTTCAGCTACTTAAATTCACTCTGGTTTCACCCAGTGCTGGCTAGGAGCAGTGCAAAGCCACTTTTCTCATGGTTTCACCCCCACCTCAGGCTGCTCTTTGACCCGAACCCCTCGCAGAGCTCATCTGGAGCAGGCAGTGGGTTGGGTGCATCCAGCACAGGTTGGATTCGATGTTGGATGGAACTCGACACGGATGGAACTCGATGTTCCTCTGATCCAGAGGGATGAGCGGCTTTCCCGAGCTGTTTCCAGGTGCCAGGATCTCTCTCCTCCTTTACCTGCGGATATCCAGGGCGCTGAGCAGAACGAGCCCAAGGGAAGGCGGCAGCTCTTGCTGCAGACTCAAGCTCCCTCTGCTGAGGAAAACCAGAATTTAATCAGCAGTGATTGAGCCGGACTTGACTCCTTTCGGTGTCGGATTAAGTGACAACGTAAAGCCCTTCATGATCTTCATGGCACAGGAGGAAGGAGAGAGATCTCCTTGTAAAAATCCAGCTCAGTGGAATCTCTCCGCAGCCTCGCAGTCTGGCGGCTGTGGGATGTGGGGTTTGGGGCTGTCGGTGTCCAACACCACAAATCCTTTTCTGTATAATTCTCATGACAATGGACTGTGCTCCTCATCTGCAAAGTCACCCGTTCAAGAGGACAAGTGGCAAGTCACACACGGATTTACTATCAGATGGGATAATGCACAGCCGAAATATTTACAAGGCTCTGCTTTCTTTCAAGAAACCACATGTATTTACAGATGTTACTGAAGGCAAAATTCAGCCAAAAATATCTCATCTTTCTATTAGACCACTTAAGTGCTGTGGCTGAAGCTGTTTCCTTGCTGAGTTGATGCATTCTGATGTACTTATCCTGCATATTTCATCTGCTGTGGGATGCAGAAATGTGATGCAGAGATTTATTCTTCCAGTAGCTGCTGGTTATTGTGGACATCTCAGGCAGAATTCATTTGTCCTATCATAAATGTCTGAGTGAGACACCGAAAGCTGAACTATTCTCCCTTTGCAGAGGGAGATCTCCACAAAAGAAACTCTGTTTAATACTGCAAAAATGCCTTTTATTTGTGATTCAGAAGATATAGAAGCAGACACAATTGATCAGGCAGTTTAAATATTAGCCTGCTTGGGAATTTGAAATAGATCAGAGCAGCTGCTTATGTTAAATGATGTTCTTACCTGAAAGCCAATGCTTTTTAAAGAAAGGAATATCAAAGATATCTATAAAGGCACTGGAGACACTCCTGACTCTCCTGTAATTTTCAGCACCCTTTGTCTAATTATTTATGATGTTTGACTTCTGGCTTTAAGTTCTTCAGAGGAATCAGACCTCCAAAAAGATGGAACCTGAAAACAGATGTTTGCACTTCTGTTTTCATTCCGTGCTGGTTTTTGGTGAATAATGGATTAGAGAATAGGAAATGTCATTTCTTTGACTGTACTTCAAGTGTAGCCAGGATGGTTTGGATGGTGGAAACAAGGCCCTGAGAATGTGACAGTGTTTCCATGATTGTAACTGCTACAGTAATTCTATTTTTCTGATTGCTGGCTGCTTTTGCTGCATAATTTGCACTTTACAGCTTCAAGGCATCATTTCCCCTGCCTGCATGACACGTGAAAATAAAGGAGCATCTCCACTGTCAGGGGGACACGTGAGTGTGCTGTGGGTGCAAATGGAAAGAGAAACACCTCTCAGCAATAACTCAGCAGAGAAGAAAATGCTCCATGGACTCCAAATCCACAATTTGTGCCTCTCTTTCAGCATCAAGTTATTGTTTGCACTCCTGATTTGGTTTGAAAATAAATAAATATTCCAGATTAATTTAGGGTGTAGGATGCAGTGAGATATTGCCATTGATTTGCAAAGGGCTGGCACTTGGTTTTGATTAAATCCCCCCAAACTCAGCTGCTGCTGTCTCATGGCACATAACCTGCTCTGAATCCAGTCCCTGTGTATGACAGATTAATTTTTTTTTCTAGCAGGGGTGCCTGTGGGGAAACCCAAATCATGTGCTCAAGAAGAAGCCTTAAAAGCTCCCACCTGCTGTTGGCCTAGTTCTTAACTCCACGAGTCTTTCTCCTTTCTTTAGAGCATCAAAAGCCTCTGGATGTAATTAAACCCTGTGTTTCAGTTGTGTTCATCCAGTCCCACATCACAAACAATACGAAGGGATTAAGGAATCACATAGCAACAATAAATCCACCCTTGTTCAGCAAGGAGTTTACCAGATGGGGCAACTTTCCTTGCACCGTTGTACAAATTGTTCTGAGTGAGTAGAAAAACCACAGCTGTCTTTGTGTGGGGGCCATGGAAAATTGAATTAGGTTAAAAGGATCAGGTGAACATTTTATTTTCCCTTGGATCTACCAGGTCCGTGTCATTTTTTGTATGAGGTAATCACGGATAGCTCGAGTGGCGAGAACAACCAGGAATTTTGACCACACGTAGGCCAGTGGAGACTTTCCTTTTGGATCTTGAGTAATTTAACTGTATTCAAGGCCAATAAAATTGTGAGCATCCAAAGGGACAAAGGTCATTTACCTGAACAGAGAGGAGGTTAAAGAATAACTTGAATCTTTACAGAAAGCAGAGATATAAGGGAAACATTTATGGACCTGTCTGATCAAACCATAGCTGTTCAAAGCTGAAGCCCAACAAATCCAGCTGAAAACCAGCCCAAAATCTCCAGTGATACCCTTATCTAGAGGTGTGAAGGCCTAAAGCCAGGAGAAGGTATTTCTGAAAGGTAGGAATGCTTTTTCAGGTCCAGCTCCATACTCTGGGCCAGACAGAGGCTCCTCAGGGTGCAATCCTTCACCTTAGATTGAGCCAGACCAAGAATTCAGATGAGAAAACCAAGAAAGTCCCTTCTCACCTCAAAAATCGATGTATTTATTATTCATTTCAGTGAATTGCCTTAATTGTGGGTGCAAGGTTGTACAAAAGTCCCATAAAGTGAGGGATAACTGTGTTTCAGTGCAGCCCTGGGCCGGGGGTGTCCCATGCTGGGTTACAGATGACAAGCAGCACTCACTTCAGCTGGGAAGTCAGAAAAGCTGAGAAAAGTGGTTTGGATTTCTGGGAAAACGGAGATGCCCCGAGCCTGGAATGTGGAGATTGGCCTGTCAATATTGAATTCTTCCTGGACTCATCAGGGTTGGGTGAGAAAGGCCAGTCCAGTGGATGTGGGGTGCCTCCCGTGCTCACACCATCCCTCACCAGCCCGTTCCAGAGCTTCAAGGTCCTTGGGATTTCTCTTTCAGACCATTCTAAAAGTAAAGAATGAGCAGAAATATGTGCCTGGATATGCAAAAAAAATCTCTGAAGGTGAAGATAGGTGTGGATTTATAGGAAAGAGGGTCTGAGAGGCCAGGGAGCCCCACCATTCCCACTGCAGCTGCACCCAGGCCTGGAGATGAGCACAGCCCTCCCCAAACTGCCTGACATTTCACTGATATTTCATTACAGTGTTTCATTTGGTCCATTTCTCTTGCTCCTGCTGAGCAGAGACTTCTCCACCAGCCCCACACCATTTCCTCATGACCCATTAAAAGCCTGGTGCTCAGAACCAGCGTTTTGCTGACGACTCTGCAGTCACTGGGGCACTAATTACCCCCTCCCCTCCCCTCCCAGCGTTTGATGTCATGAAACTCACAGGAGCATCATCACTTTGAGGATTAAGGCAGGCAGAGAAGCTCCCCTCCCTCTGGGGATGTACCTGGCGAGGGGGGGCCCTGAGCTCGCAGCCTCTGGAAGCAGCAGGAGCACCCCACAGCAGCTCTACCCCTTGTTTGGGGCACAAAGGGTCGGGGACAGCTGAAGTTGTATTTAGGAGCAAGTTTAGGCTCAACTAAATGCTTTGATTATAAACTCAGCTTTCTCCTCAGCTGAACCTTTGTGTCTTTTCTGTTTCTGTTTAGGTTGTTTTTCCCCAGCCCTGTTTTCCTCACTGTTCATCTGAGCCCTGCCATCCTACAAACTGTCCCTCTTGCTCTTCACCCCTGTCCCCGCAGAAATGTTTCATTTTGTGACCCCACAGCGGAGTAGGAACTATTTTGAAACAGAAAACGTGAAAAGGAAAATGCCTCCACCTCAAATCCATGTGGAACTTTTGCCCATCTGGAAAATCGAAGAGATTGCGACTGCGCCAATGCAAGGATAGGGAGAAAATCAAAAGATAGGGCTAAATCCACTTTTCAGACAACCTCAAAAATAAATAGTGAGGTCGATTCCCACTGAACTAAGCTGTAGTGGCTCTGGTGGCTTGTGTGCAATAGGGGCAGGCCAGGCTGAAGTTACCTCAGATGTTGTCTCTAAGTTGTCCTGAGAGAGCTTCTGCTGGAATTTGGGTGAGTTCGGCTGCGTGATCTTTCCAGACTCAACAGGTTTTCTTTCCTGACCATTAAATCCCTGCTGGAAAAAGAAAACAAATATAAAACCTGAATATTCTGTGGCCACTCTTGCAAATACAATCTGTGTGGAGTTGTATCGACCCTTGTCTTCCAGATCCATATCCCATCTGCAGATGATTCCCACACTTCTGTCACGTCTGGGACAACGACCAGAAAAGAAATTGAAGTTTGAGCACATACTGGCAGCACGTTGATGAAACACAATTTGCTTTATTTTTTTTTCCCCCTCCATCTGTCTTGCAGACTACAGGGAATAATTAGAAGATAATCTCCCTCAATTCCACAATATATAAAGCAATAAAACAGATGCCAGGATAGAACGGTGGCTGGAGCCAAGTTACACCACCTAATCTCTTTCAAAAGCTGTGATTTTGCTCGAATGTTGCAAAACCAGGGAGATAATGCTTAGGGTGCAATGCAGAAGATTGGGACAAAGGAGTTATATCAGCTTTCTCCATACACATTTGGAAGGAACTGGAAGCTTGGCTTTCAAATGGCAACTTGGGAACAGATCAGCTGGGGACATGGTAATCTTCAACATAATTAACACACTTATGACATTTTTAATTAGCACATTTCTGTAGGACTTTTTACCCAAGCGTTTTCACAGAGGCTGTGGGGTTTAGGCCCAACAGAAGCCCAGGGAGGGGGAAGTATTTGCCTGAAGTCAATAAGAAGCATCTGGTGCTGAGTGTGTTCCTTCTCTTCTGGACCACTGCTTTTCTGGCATGTGAGGCACCAACTGACTGTGGGTGTGACTTGTCTGTCTGGATAATTGTTTGATAATAAATACCAGATCAAAGGCAGATATTTCTCTGGATGCTCAGAGTCTCTGTGAGGGCATTAGCGGCAGGAGGTAAACTCAGAGAGGGTATAACCAGTTGCAATATTAAAACCCCCAACCAATCAACCAAAAAGAAACCCCAAAATAAACCCTCAGAAGGTGACAGGCTGAGAAAACTGGATTTATGCAGGCAATTCACATTCAAATGCAATTTTATCTTCTGCAGCGCTGCGGAGGTGGTGAGATTGCCCAGCTCTGCTAATAGGGCTTGCATGACATCTTACACACTTCGAGTCTATTCCTTAGGCAGCGCTGCATAATAAGTGTCTAATTATTATTATGATTACACTTGGCGTTTTTAATAACAGCAGTAATTGGGTGATGTTGACGGCCTCATTTTAGGATCCTGGATTTGGCCTGGAGCTGCAGTCATTAAGGGCTGGCTGGGGAAAGAATAACGTATCACGAGATGCATTTCACGTCCCAGATCGCTGCCAGGCTGCAGGGGGAATGCTGACGGTGTCCTCCGTGCTGGGAGGGGTCTGTGCCTCCCGACAGTTCCTGAGGCCTGGGTGACACAGGCAGATTTCTCATGGAAGCACGCTCAGGTCACTGGGAAAAGCTCATTAAAGTGGATTTCACTTTGATCAGCTCCTTACAACCACATCGCAGCGATAAGATCAAATGAAGCTCTGCTGTATCATAATGTGTTTTAAAATGGAGAAGGGCGTGGGTGAGCATTACAGAGCAACGTGACCTAATGGTTTAAGGCCTGGCTTAGGCCTTGCAAGGCGCAGCTCTAAGTCCCAGGAATCAGGCTGGGTATCCGAACAAGACACGGAGGCTGCGATTTTGGCAGGGAATTTCAGCAGATGCAAAGGTTGCCCTGAGAAAAGCAGACACACGAGCAGTTGACTGGAGGCAGATGGGATGGAAGTGGGACTTTGGGGTGAGCATATGCTTCACACGCTCGTGGAACGGGAACAGGTTGCCAAACCAAAGCCTAAGAAAGGAGCTGTGGTGGCTCGCTAATCCTAAAAGATTTTTAGTGAAATAAAAAGGCGACTGCTCTTCTCTCTCTCCGTGTCTGTAGCAGGTTGTCACTCACCTCTCCCAGTGACTTTTGAATTTTTACAAATGTAACAGAGATGCAAAGATTTGAGGGAGAGATGCCTTTCTATTTGGGAGGCACAAATCAGTGTCTAAGAAAAAAAAGGAGAAGGGGAAGGGGAAGGGGAAGGGGAAGGGGAAGAGAAGGGAAGGAGAAGGGAAGG
>VZTG01009144.1:5382-62399 GCA_013397845.1 Melanocharis versteri | reverse complement strand
GAAAGGAAAGGAAAGGAAAGGAAAGGAAAGGAAAGGAAAGGAAAGGAAAGCCCAGATTGGACTTCCATGTCTCTGAAACTACTTTTGGAATACAGGAGGAGGAAGCAGGAGGAAGGAGCATACTCAGGCAGAGTCACCCAGGAAGCTCCAAGTGTTCAGGAATGCAGCAGCACTGAACACACACTGAGGCACGTGCTGAAATTGGGTCAGTGTTAATGAAAAGCCTAAATCCGAGCTGCTTGGAAGCACCAACACTTCGGGGTGTGTTCCTGAGCTCCAGTGCATAACTGTCATCAAGCCCAGATGTCTCCATCCTCCAGCAAATTCCCTTACTTAGGAAAAATTCCACCAGAGGCCACTGTTGTTAAATAGATGTGGGAATTTTAGCTTGAGCAAGGCTAAAAAAAAAACCCCATTCCTTGAGGTTTCAGGGCTTTCTTTCCCCACCTGCTCATTTTAAGAAACCAGGTAGGTTATTCCTGAAATCCACATGTATTTCTCCCTCTTTTCCACAAGCCAGCAGATAACAATCAGGATTTTTCAGGAAGCACAGCACACCCTGGAAAATCACTGTCGTTGGCAGACAAACTTGCAGAAAACACAGAGAGATGTGAATGTAATTAAAGAAAGGAGGATAACAGGCAATTGATGCTTGATTTTTCCACTAATTTAGCAACTCTTATGTGAACAGAATATCTAAAATAAGAAGATGTCATACACTTCATAATCTTACTAAAACAGAGCTTTTTTACTCCCCATCTCCATAATTCAGTCATCCTGGGCATTAAAGAAAAATCTCATAATAATTTGCTTTTGTAAACAGCCTGGAGCCTACAGGATGATTTGTGGTATAGAAATACCATTAAAATAAGAACACCTTCCTCAAAATTCATTCATTTTCACCTTGATGGAGAGTAATCTTCCAGGGGTTCCTGGGGACTTGCAGTTTGTCTATTAAAATTCACACCTTAAAATAAATATCATTCACATGGACCTGCTCAGCCTGATCAGGCACCAGGACTTGAGGAAACAAGGTGTCAATGAGATATTTAACTCTTGACTAAAAAGAATATTTTTGCCAGAAAAGTGGGATTGCCATGGCCTTTTCCCAATCCTGAATTTAAGTCTGGAAATGGGCATGGCGAGAGGAGATTTTTCTCCCTAACATGAAACAGTTCTGGGGCAAGAAGGAGCTTATTCTTCTGGAAATACTTAGGATCACCAAAAGCAATACCAGTGATTAGTTCTACAGCCTAAAAGCAAGTTATTGTTGTTTCCCCCACCTGTTTTAAATCTGAAGCCTTCTGATGACAATTTAGACACCAAGATTTATTTAAAGAAGAAAGCTGGGTTTGCTCTGGGGTATTCAACAAAGCTCTATAAATGCAGATGGAGAGCTTGGAAGGAAGGGATTTAATTTAACACAGAAGCCTGATAAAGATGTAAAGCCTGTGTGTTTCCATAAGCCAACAAATTGATATTGACTGGTCTAACACATCGAGGACCTTGGAATTCTCCAGGATGCCGAATGTTTAATGCTGCAAAGAGCTGGCATCAAACTGCCCGTGCCATCCTAACAAAGTGCCTCGGACAATCTGATGGCACAGTTTGCATCACAGAGCTCGATTTCCCATCTGCTGCTGATGAAATCACGCTCTCCAACTGCTTCCCTGCTATTTGACTCAGGATATTGCTTCTTGGCCAGGCAGCAGCTTCTCTCCAGTCATCAATAAGCATTTTAATTAACAAAATAAAATCCGAAATGTGAATTGGATTCTGTCGGCAGCTCCAAGTCCTGCCTGAGCCCGAGATCCTGGCCAGGGGTGCAGAGCAGCACTAGAGGGCATTCGAGGCACACGGGCGGCACCAAATATTCCCTCTCCACAGTTCTGGTGTGGCTTTTTCCTGGGAAAATGTGAACAACTGAGCAGTGATGTCTGTCTGAGCCCGGTCTCAGGGCGGGCAGGTGGGATGGTGGCACTGCTGCCACCAAATGCTTCGTGTCCCTCCTGCCTGGGAATAAAGCAGGGGAAGCTGTGGCCCTTCTCATGCAGAAAATCAGAGAAATGGGGGGGTTTTTTTAGAGTATTTGCAGCTCAAGGACGGAGAAAAACTCCCAGTCTGTGTCTGGGTGGATTTATCTCAGTGGTTGATGCTACTGGGAGCTGTGGCTGCCCCATCCCAGCCTGGTGTGATGGTTTGGGGGGTCAGACCTTGCCCATCCCATCCCAGTGTGATGGTTTGGGGGATCAGACCTTGCCCATCCCATCCCATCCCATCCCATCCCATCCCATCCCCTGCAGCCACCCTGTCCAAGGGGTTCCTCAGCAGGGCTGAATCCAGACACTGCAACAATAAAGATGAATTAGTAGTAATAATAATAATAATAATAATAATAATAATAATAATAATAATAATAATAATAGCAATCAGTACGTGATCGTCAAGCCCTCCAACGTCTGAATCTCTGATGAGATCTGCATTGTAGTAAATCCTCCTGTAATATTCTCAGGGCCACTTTATTTAAATATTTGCTTAGTGCAGCAGATAACCCTCGTAAAATGGAGTGATCTGTCAGGAGGAAATAAATGTAAATTCCCCCTCCTCCAGCCACGCAGCTGCCTGTGCTCCAGGCTCAGAAAGTGCTCGGAGCATTTAGAATTTCTGCATGTATTTTGGGTTTAAGCCCAGCCCTGTGGCTGTGAATTCACAGCAGCTTCCCCCGATGCACACACACACACACACGAACACAGCCCTGATCTGCATCACATCTGCCTGTCAGAGGGTTTTCTCTGGTAATTGTAGAGAATCCTCCTCTGCTTGGCTCTGCCCAGAATAAAAAGAGGGGCTCTTTGCATTCCCTGGAGTGCTTGTTCTGTGCAAGTGTTCCAGTCAATCCCATCCCCGACAAGCGTTTGGGAGGGGACAGCACACTGCAACTCAGAACGCCTGAATATTAATGGGAGCGGTGCTGCAATCCGAGACAGAAGCAGCCAGCCCAGCACAGATCAGTGCTGCTCACCTGGTGAGAATTCAACCCTGCAGCCCAAAATGTGTGAGACCTCCTGCAGCTACAGACTCACTCAGGAGCGAGAATTGAAGAAAAGCACTCAGAGGAAAGAGGTTTCACTCTGCTCCAGCACAAGCTGGGCTGGCAGCCACCTGCCTCGCTCCAGGGAATAGCTCCTACAGCCAGAGCTGAGCCAGTACACAGATTTTTCTGTTCCTTTCTTACAGTTTTATTGGCAGTTGGTTTGATCTTTCTATACGTCCTGGGATCTAATGCATGTTGGCATTTTTTATCCTAGGCACAGGGCTCACAGAGATGGCCCAGAACTCCCAGAAACTCCTCGAGCTGATCAGATTTGTGGTTCTTTAATAATCGTTCAGTGGATCATGCTGAGCACGAGGCCTGTACCTCATGTAACCTGTGCATTCTCTGCACTCATTAATGTGCTTCAGGGCCCTTGGAACACAGATCTCATCTCTCTGCTCACAGATCTCCTCCTGCAAGAGGTTCTACCCTTCTCCTTAAATAAGATTTCATGCTTGACCTCCAAATCAAGCTAAACACGACGTATTTCCAAGTCTGAAGAATCTCATGCCAGCTGAGTATTATTTTCAGGGTCCATGTGAAGGAAGTGGTGACCAGCACTCTGAAAATAATCACATTTCCCGTTACACTGGACTAGGAGCACACTTCCACTCAATTACCACGTCCCAGCTGAGCAGTGGAAATCTGGAGTAATGAGCAGTGCCTCTTAAAACCAGACCAACTCCCTCACCTGTGATGATCTGACCATATCCTAAAGCACCTAATTTAAAAGTTATTAGGGTCCCACGTGGAATCCAATGCACTGGACATGCTACAGCAAACAAAAACCCCATTTTCCTTTAGAGCTTCCAGCTTGATGCCTTTGCTTATCCATCTGCCTAAACTTCTTGTCCTCCCCATCGATCCAAAGCCTCATTCTGCTGGGCTGGGGTGCTGGAGGTGCCTTTGCAGGGTGGCCTGAGCATCTCTGACGAGCTCCCCTGGCACTTCCCACAGGAGAGCCAGGCATTAATCCCAGTGCTGCAGTCAAATTCCAACCTAGGGCATTGCCAGCAGTTTAATTTCCCCCAGTGGCTTCATTTGGGCACGGCAATCATCGCCCTGCTCTCAGCTGGTCGTGCTGCACGTTGGTGGCAGAGCTTTCTTCCCACGTTGGGCTGCTTGGCAGTGACCAAAAAGCCTCTCCAGGACAGACAGACAGACTTTGCAGGAATCTTTGGCATCCCCTGGCACTGTGCACAGGGGGGGGGAACCGCTCCTGCACACACAGAGCATCGCACCCCTTGTGACACTGTGTCTGCACCGTGAGCCACGCTGCAGCGCCCCGGGAGCGCTGGGGACACAGGGCACAGCCCAGGGGATGTCCCTTGGAGGGTCTGTCCCACCCAGCTGCCGTGTCTGGGAGGGTCAGGACCCTCCACACTGCCCCCACCCCTTCCTGCCAGCGCCCCTGGCCCTGGGAGGCGCCGGGGAGCCCTAAAGCTGGTTTTATTCACCGCGTGCATTTTCGGAAGCTGAGTGGAATCCTTTGCCCTGCTGAACCTTGCGTCCTGTTTCCTACAAACTGTTTCTCCAGCAGCAGCAGCCACCTCTTGGCTCTGCCTGCTGAAGCAACCTGCAATTTATGAGGCTTTCTGGTGCTCCAGGTGAAGAATATGGGAAAGCAAAGGAAGCTGCCACCCCCCGAGAACCACGAGCCCCCGAAGAGAACTCCCTCACCTGTTTGCTGTGGGCAGGCTCATAAATAATGCAGAGGGTTGCAAAAACCAGAGTTTTTTGGAGAGGTTTTTACTGCCACCATGAAACAGAGGAGGCTGTTCCGCCTCAGCTGGTGCGTGGTGCTGTTGGCACAAGGTGTAATTAGGGGTGAAGCACAAAATTCAGCGATTGGGGCACGGAGTTGAACAGGAGCCCATCCTTGTTTGGGCAATGACTTTAACAAAACAACATGAATTTAACAAAACAAAAGGATGGAGAGCCAATTTCAGCCCTGGGCTGCTCTCTCCCTCCCACCTCTCTGCCCTGCAATGTCTCATTTATTCCATGTGCTTTTTCACAAGGCCGTGAGTTTCCAGGAGATTCGTGTTAGGAAGAAGAATTTGACCTTGATCAAGTCAGAAACCTTAATTCTTATTCTTCCTGATCCGAAGCAAATTGAATCCCTCTGTCTGAGCTCACCTATTATTTGGGCTCCTGGATGCCTGGGAGTCTGAAGGCAAATGGGATGGAATTATCCCACTCAGAGATTTGCAGGAATGTTTCGCTCCTCTGAGCTGATGAGTGGAGTCTGTTAGGGGACCTGATTATTCCTACATAACTCACACAGCTATTCCTGTACAACTTCATCAGGCTGCTCAAAAATATCCCCCATTTCTGAGGCTGCACAAAGCAGACAAAGGCAAATATCCCATGGCTGCTTCTTCTGAGACTGCACTTTGGACAGAAATAAAAAAACCCCAGGAAACACACGTTAAATATTCCTTGGGGATTCTGTCCGTGCCAATGCCCAAGACTACGATCAGTGGAAAAGCCTGGCGTGCACAGCCCATTCATAGCAAGATTTTAGGGTTTCTCCCTCAAAGCAGCAGCACCGCTGCAACTAAAAGTCACCAGATACAAAAGGGAGAAATGCTGTTCACAGGGAACAGCTGTAGAGGTAATTTTTATAAGCAACTTAGAATTGTGGAATCACAAAACGGCCTGGCTTGGAAGGAACCCTGAAGATCATCTCATTCCAACCCCTGCCGTGGGCAGGGACACCTTCCACTACCCCAGGTGGCTGCAAGTCCCATCCAGCCTGGCCCTGGACACTTCCAGGCCACATGGGGAACTCGGAGTTTTCCTGATGGTTTTAACTCACACCTCTTGAGAAATTGCAGGATGTCTCCTCTCTTTGAAGAAGTTCTGGATCCTGCTGTGGTGCCTTCAAGAATTGCTGTCAGAAAGAAAGCAGGGGCACACCTGGGCAGAGGAATTCTTTTTGCTGAGGAAAAATATCCCATGAAAATAGGTTTCCAACAGGAAATGAGAAACATTGTGGCGTTTTTCTCTTTGGTTGAGAAATATGAAACATGAAATCTGTCCTAGGTTAAAAATAGGTTTATTCTATCACCANGAGGGAAGAGGGGTGCATTTCCTCTTCCAAGGGAGGCTCCTGCCTTCCTTAGCAGACTCCTGTCTTTTCAAACTGAGACAAAATCATATTCTGTGGAGAAATACGGGGTCGTCTTTTCCAGACCAGCATGGAAGTGTCCCATGAGGCTGAAGCGTGGCCACCACTGTACAACACACATTTCACGTGCTCCTGCACCTGCTGGGAGATCAGTGGTGGGTTTTGTTCACTAAGGACTTGATGTGGCTTTGCAGGAGAGCGAGGGGTGATGGAATCCTGCAGATCAAGGCTGCCCAGCATGAACACATCGTGCCTGGGCATGATGCTGCCCCAGCACACCCGATCTGCACCTCCAGGAGATGTCCTGAAGGATGCACTGCTGAATATTTCCATCTGCTGGCACAGGCAAGGCTGGGTCAGGACAACCAGCTTGGTTTTGTGACGGGGATTTATGCGCTGTCTTGGGCCATTATTTGTGTCCAGAGTTACAAAAACAAAGACATTCTCGTTCTAGCTGATCTCCACAACGGAGAGGGGTTAACTTCAGGGTGGAGGATGCAGTGAGGATGGCTGGGTTTGAGCACAGCTGCTTCTTGCTCAAGGAAGGACAATGCTCCATTCAAATATCCCGACTGGATGTGTGCTGCAGTGAGCTCCAGACTCACAGCCCCACTCAGGCACCTCAGGAGAATCAGAAAAGAGTTTGCACCCTCTTTTACCCACCCTCATTCCCTGATTTGCTCCTGACAAATACCCCTGTCTTTTTCTTTTTTTTTTCCTTTTTTTTCCTTTTTTTTCCTTTTTTTTTCCTCTTTTTTTTTTCTTTTTTCCTCTTGGTTTCTTGGGTTCTTGGGTTCTTGGGTTTTTTTCCACCCCCCCATGCTAAATGCTGGGACAGAACTGCTTGGCTAAAGGAGAAATGACCCTTTTCCAGCAGAGGAAACTGGGACAGCCTAATGATGCAGGATGAAAGAGCAGCCTCAGCATCAAACAAAACACGGGCCTCTCTTACCCTCAGTTCCCTTGGGAAGTCACTCCCCAGGGCCAGCACAGGGACACTTCACGGCCTGTTTCTGGTGCCAGAAGATGAACAGCCCAACAGTTGGCATCATTTGCACTCTGGAAGGCGAATTTTATTGTTCAGAAGCACAGAACAAGTAGAAATGATTCTCTCTGAGTCAGCTGTGTTAGCAAAGTCAAACTCTGTCTCGCAGGTTCCTTGTAGGAGCGCTCATTTTGAAGCGTTTTCCCAGCAGAGCTGCTTCTCCAAACCATCCTTGCTGTTCAGGGCCTCCTCTCCCAGATGAAGGAGGAAAGGAGAATGGCAGCTCCTGGTGCTTGGGAATGGGCTCTGACCTTCCCTGTCCACACCATTAGAGGCAGACCTGGCGAGTTCTGGTGCCGGTGGAAGGCACTGATGGCATCGCCGCCTCTGCAATGATTTCTCTGGAGGATGGGTTTGCCTCGTCCTGCAGGATTGCAGAGCTGTGAAGTGCAGGAACTGCAGACTTCAGAGACTCCACATCCCCCTCCCAGCTTCTGTGCGTGCCTTATTACGCTTATTAACGTCTGTCACCGGGACATATGGAGGAGCAGCTACACCAGTGCTCTTAGATCAACACTCAGAGATTAGAAGCGAGTAAAAAACTGCAAAGCATCCCCCATAAATATTCATTGGGATCGTTTAGAATGCAGGCACTCTGAAGACAGCCAGGCATCGTGGCTGGAGGTGCTGGATCGATTTTCTCCCGCGGATATCAAGATTAAAACTACTCCCTGAACCAGGCAAAGGATTTCTTTTAGAGAGGAAGTTCATGTGGTGCCAATCAGTCCTGTCTCTGATGAATTGAGCCTTTCAGGAAGTGCTGAATCACAAACTTAAAGGTGTTCCTGGAGATCTGCTTGATTTTTATACCTTTATTTTCCTTTGGAGCATTACTCATACCCACTTTGGAATTTCTTATCACACCTGGGGGAGACAGGCACTTAGAAAGAGCTGGAAACGGGGAGGGTTGGCCATTAGCTCAGGATTTGGGAGGGGACTGAGGCGAAATCAGGTCTTTGAATGATTCAGTGATTGGGGCACGGAGTTGAACAGGAGCCCATCCTTGTTTGGGCAATGACTTTAACAAAACAAAATTCTCGTTTTTTCCAGCTCTGTTCTCTACATCTATTCTGAGCTCAGACACATCCTTAATAAATTAATTCTAATTAATAATTCTGGAGACAATAGAAAGACTAAAAAGCCTCTCTGGTGATGTAAACTGGACATGTGCAGCAGTTTGCTCGGTGATCTTATTCCCCATGCAGTAGCTGCCCTATCCAAAATTCCTTTTAATGCAGGCAGCAATAGGGCATAACCTGGGAACGAGGCCATGAAAATACCCAAGGACCCCACAGGGTTTTTAACAAGCTGTAACCATTCAATGTTTTATTTTTCCAGCCTCACCTGGCTGCAGAGGGGATTGGCAAGGGGCTGGATGTGCAGTGAGAGGAGTGGAAGGGTGGGACGAGGGCACAGGGGGACAGGGACAGCTCTGAGTCAGAGCAGGCACCTCTCACCATCTGCTGGTGCTGTCCCTACCCCTCCCAGCTCGGTGTCTGCTGTCACCCATCCCCCGGGTGACAGCCGAACTGTGCCTGACAGCAGAGATGGTTTTTCCCCCACCTCCTCCACAAGCCCTTCCCTTTGTCCTCTTTTCAGCAGCTCTGGCTCCTGCCAGCTGATTATGCTGACAATTTCGTGTGGAAAGGAAATTAGAAATGCACTGGCGTTCCTCACACGAGCAGAGCCACGGCTTGAATGGGAGCATTAATTCAGATTAAAGCTGAATCACTCAACAATTCATCTTTTTTTCGGTGCGTGCGTGTGTTTGTGGTTTGTGTACGACAGGGATGTTATTGTCTCAGGTCTCTGATATGACCCACCTGATTAATGGAGTGACATAGCCTGCCAGTGTCATTCCTACAACCAAATCAGTGTCACCTGCAGGTCCCCAAGGACAGGGAACGTGCTCCAGAAGCTCTAAGGAAGCCAAGCTGGTTTCCAGGCTCTGCCTCTCAACTCTGTGACAGCTCAGCCTGGCTCCCAAACTGGCTGTTCCTCAAGCAGGCTCTGCTTCCCGAGCTCCAGGAACATCCTGGAGCATCCCCATCCCAGAAAACCAACAAGTGAAGGGCAGGTTTTGAGTTGTCTTCAGGGATGGTGCCTTTTCCACTCTCACATCACCTCCAGCTCCCACTGTTTTCCCTCCATGAAGTAGAACTACTGTGAAAGCCATGTAAAGGAATTAGAAGGTTTAATTTCTAAAGCTTTGTGTGATCCTGGTGTAGGAATAAAAAAAAAAAAAAAGCCATATGGAAAGAACAGCTGCCAAGTGAAATCTCGCCCTGAACGCAGAATATATGAAATTTCCTGGCGTGGGTGAAAATGAAGTGTCAGAGGTTGGAGTTTGGAAAGGCCAGAAGGGAGCAACCATTAAAAAAAAGCAGAAAAAATTCTCTTTCTGAATTCTTCTGGAGGGTGGCTGGTGGTGAGGGCAGGAGTGCTCTCAGGTTCCCAAGGCCCACGTGACCTGCAATGCCATGGAATGAGAAACAGCCCCACAGTGTCCTCTCCAACATGTGCCAGGGCCAGTGCCACCCAGCCAGGAGCAAAAACCGGCACAAACAGCAAAACCAGCCCTTCAAATCGATTCGTCAGAATGGCAAAATCCCAGCACAAGCTCAGGGCTCGCTTCAGATTTTCTCTTCCAGAACGCTGCGTTTCCTTTGCTGTCCCACCCCACAGAGTCCCACCAAAGTCAACGACAACACAAGGATTACACCCAGTGTGCCAGGTTCGCTTTAGAAAGCAGCATAATTAGAAATAAATTAAATAAGATCAGCTGGGGGGGCAATTCATGTTGGCCATGCTTCATTAAGAGGAGCAATCACATGGTCCTGCAGGCGGCAGCCGGGCAGAGAAAAGCAGGGTGATGAGAAGACAAGGACACAAGCAGAAGAGGCAGTACCCAGAGGAAACAACAGAAAATCCATCTGTTTGCTGCCTGCTGGAGCCCGCCTGGAAGATTGGTTTCTGCAAGGCGAGGTTTTGCTTCTTTCTTCCAAGTAAATAAAGTTTCTCTAGCAGAATTGCAGCTGCAGTCGGGGCAGAACAGAGTCCCCTCTGCCCTGGGTGCTCTTTCTGACTTTTGCTCCTTCCAGATGTTCAAGGACAGGTTAAATGCAGACTGATCCATTCCCAGCTTTCTGAGGCTGTATCCATCCAAGGATTTATCATTAATCCACAAACCACTTCCCCTGCACTAATTTATCTCCCGATTTTTAGCGTGGCTGAATATGGCATCCACAAAATCCTGCAGCAACGAGTTCTGCACTTCAAAGCTGTCCTGTGCCAGAAAAAAAAAAAAAATTGCCTTCCATTTGTTTCAAAATATTTCGGGCCTGTTTTGTGGGAGGCCTGCAGCTTCCGACACGATGAGAAGGAAAGAAGCCTCATTCCTCGTTCAGCCCCTCGCTGAGGGAGCTGTTTTGGGCTTTCAGACCTCGTCACTGCCTTTCTGTGTGTGCTTTTTCGTGTTCCTCTCCATCTCAGGGGAGCCCGAGCCATGCACAGCTTTCAAGGAGTCTGAACAGTGCTTAATTACATTTCCTGCTATGTTCTCTTGCCTAATAATTTCTCAGATTCTCTGTACCTTCTGACTCATTCCCACCGAGCCTTGAGCTAATGTTTCCATAGTGCTGTTCAAAGCAAGCCCCAAATCTCTCTCCTGAATGCTAATAGCTAATCTACAGCTCATCGCTGTGGAGGTTATAATTAATGTTGTTTTTTCGCAGTGGTCATTATCCTGCATTTCTTAATGTGTGCGTTTCATCTGCTGTTTTATCACCCACTCTCTCAGAACCACGAGAAGCTTCCGCAGGTCCCTCATTTTAGCTTTTTCTGCCCTGAACAAACTCATTTCACCGGGAAATGGAATTGCTCCAGCTCTTTGCATGGTTTCTGTGAAGCCTGACTGACACGGCCCCAGGTACAGGGTGAGACCCCTGCTCTGAGATTTACCCCCCAAATCATAAAGGACCTTCTCTCTTATCCCTTCAGCTTATTTTTCTTAAGAACCTTTAGGGACACAACGTGTTCAAAGCTCTTGAGAACCCCAGATTATTGCAGCCACCAGCCCACCCTTGCTGCACACCGATTGCTCAGGAAATATTTTGTGAGGCACAGCTTCTCCCTGCAAAGCCCTGTTCTTTCCTATTTTGCCATCTTTATCCCAGTCTTTTCATTCCATTCCTCAGTATAACTTTTTGTCCTTTGCACCCCAAAGTCCTGCAGCTTTCCAGGCTCTCCTTTCAGCCTTTAAAAAATCAGTGCACCAGTTGCAACGTTGCTTTCTCTGTGCTGAGGGTGATGAAAACCTCAGATTTTCACCCTCCCTGTTAACAGCAATTTCGGATCTGAGTTCTGTTAGAACCCGTGAGCGAAGCCCATCTGCTCCTGGCAATTTGTTATTTTTCATCTCTCTGATTCATGGCCAGACCCTTCCCACCAGCAGTTCAGCTCTTCTGCCTTGTCCCTCCCACAAAAAGGCTCTGGTGAGGAGCCCTGCTTGAACCCCAGAGCTGGGAACACTGGGATCCATAATTAATCTTCCCAATTAATCTTCCACCACCCTTCCCTGCCCTCCAGACTCACAGGAAGGCTCCTGATGTGCTCGGGGCAGTTTGTATTATTATTGTATTATTATTTTAATGCCTTCAGCAAGCTGATCCTCCAAATCTATCTGAGATTTGCCAAGTGCCACGTCTACTTTTTGCTTTCTTGAAAGTGGTTGCTCTTTTTCCCTTTTTCCAGTTTTCACCCTTCCCTGAGGTAACGTGAACACGCAGAGTGGACTGAATTTATTTTACACCACAAAAAAAGTATAAAATTCAGGTGAACCTGTGAATTTATCAGGGCTTTAACAAAGTTCACACTGATTTAACAAAGAGCTGAGGCTGTCAGAGATGCTCCTGCTGGGTGTCCATTTCTCCAGAGCACCTCTCACGCTTTGGAGCAGGAACCTGGAGTTTGGTGGGTATGTGGTGGATGAAAACACCATCCACGAGGTGTGAGCACTCTCCAAAGAGGGCAGAAGGAGGGTGGGAATTTATGCACTGATGGTGGGAGATTTATCCCTGCCTGAATTGCAGCTGGAAACCGCTGGAGACGGTGATGGATGGACGGAGCAAGGGGCTGATGGAAAGCATGGCCAAACAGGGAATGTGAGGATGAAAAACTGCCAAAGGGGGCTTTCTGCATGTCCCCAGGGTGATTAAAAATAAAAAAAAAGACTCCCTCTCTCAGCCCCGTTCAAGTCTGCCACTATGCAGAAATCCTTTTATGTACCATTAAAATTCAGCCAGTTCTGCTCAAAGCAGAGCTGCCCTTTAACGGGATCCATCAATACTCCAAAAAGACAGGAGCTGAAATGAATATAATTCCTAACAGAAATCATTATAATTCTAAACAAAGCAATCTTTTTAAAGTACAAAAAGAGCAGGATAGACAGAGGGGGAAAAAGGAGAAAAATGTAATTACATTCGTAAAAACTCTGCTATTAGGGAACAAGTACAGCTAGAGTTCATCTTTTGTCCTTGAATTAAAAAGGTGGGCATGGCTAATCCACAAAACTAAAGTCTCCTTTACCTTGCAGTTGTATAAAATATTCCTTCATATTTCAAGGTGCCCTTTCGATTTGGGGAGGGGTGTGTGTGTGTGTGTCTTAAAAGTAAATATGTTTCAATCCTTTCTCAAGGTCTAACCTTTCAGAACATGCCCAAAAGTCAGTGAGGACAAGGGCACTCTGAAACAGGCATGGAAAACAAGGAGAAAAGAGCAACGTGCCACTTAAATGTTGGAACAAAATCTGTTCTTTCCAGCCATTTTCTTCAATTAATGGTGGAGGGCTGATGCTGTTGTTTAGAAGAATTAAGGGCTTGGCATTTTGTGAATAATGAGGTGTTCCCAGGTGGCAGAGACGTGTCCTTACACATCTCAATCTTCACATGCTGTTCTGTCATCCTCCCTTTAAACGCCGTGCTCCAGTCTCGGGGCTCTTCTGGGAATACCCAGCTTTGATCCAGGGTCCCTCCTGCCTCAGGAGCTGCTGCTGGCAAAGACTTCCAGAGCAGCTCTGAAGTCACCCAAAGCAGAGTGATTTGAGCACCAGAATTGACTTTGGAGGGGATGTGCCACAAGGGCAAGCCCAGTTCCTCCCCGTGCTCCCGTGCCAGGGAAATCTGGGAATGAGATTTAATGGTCCACACACAGCCCCAGCTCCTGGTGGGAGGGCAGGATTTCAATATTTTGCTCACGTGCCTGAATTGAGTTGATTTAAGACTACCCGAACCCAGCTTTATTCAGCTTGTGTGTGCATTTTCTGTATGAAAACCACATACAACTCTCCCAAACTTCCAAACCCGCTTTGTGCGGGCAACACAGAGCAGAGATAACATATAAATGCACTTCTGTGACCTGCTGTGAGCATTTAATGTGTCATTAATAAACCTGAGCGTTGGGAAAGGAGACAGAAACTTCCCAAATCTGCTGGCCAGCCCTTTTTTTTCCTCAGAGGAGCCATTCCTGCCTGTGGTATTTGGCGATATGAGGAACGAGATCAGCCTGGCCTATTGTCTCCTCTTCCACCTGAGTTTAGTTGTTATTTACTAGAGCAGAAAACAGCCAAATTACGCCGTGGCAGAGGAACAGGGAATATTTCAGTGCTCGGTTTCCTGAAGGCAATTTTATCCAAAGGAGATCCGTGCTGTGGGTGCCTGACCACACGCTCTGCACGGCAGCAGTGCCAGGATCTAAGTGCAGGTTACCGTGCTCCAAGTGAAAAACCATCATCATCCACTCAGAAATGTGAGCAGATAATGAGCAGCTCTGAAGTGGATAATTTGACTTTATTCAGAGGTGGCTCAGCACCAGATGATACCTGATCCAGATCTCTAAATTCATCTAAACCCTACTCCCGGCCTAATTTCACGTGCTGGTTCTTGAGGTGACCTCTGATGGACTGGAAGAAATGGGATGAAAGACAGCGTTGCCACTCATTAATTTCAAAATCCTGATTTAAACCTTCATTTTTCCCTCCATGAGGCTTTCGTGAGCATTTTTCATAAGGAGGGGCTGATCACAAAAAAAAAAAAAATTGTGTGTGTGTGAGTAAACGTGAAGAAAAGATTTTAACAAAATTTCATGGCACACCTTAAACAGGAAGGAAGGGGGATTCTGGTGCCCATTGCACACAGATGAAATTTATAAACCAATAAGACTAACTGAATTCCAAAAAAATCAATACTGGGAAACGTTACCAGAGCAGCACTCGTTGGCTTTCCATTTGTTCGTGGACACGTTTGTGGAATAATAATGGCAAGTCATTACCCAGGCACTGCTTGGTGGCTACAGAGGCACTGAAAGCCATGGGCTGCTTCCCTCTGGCAGTAAAAACAGTGTTTCTCACTCAGGAGACGCCATCAGGATGAGATCCCCCTTAGAACTGAAAACTTCAGGCCTTCTGGGTGGGATCTGCGAAAAATATCCACCATGCATGTAATTCAGTTTTCATAAAATCAGTGGGAGTTTCAGCAAACGCAGCACAATCGTGTCAGCCCTCAGGGCTGGGCAGGAACCCCAATTTATTTGGTACTTAAATGAAACTTCACAGCATGGAAAAGGCGCAGGATCCCTCCAGCATCTCTGACTGTACTGATCTGGCAGAAATATCCCCCAAGGCTCTCTGCAGCAGCCAGGCAGAGATGGAGCCACAGCTCAGCCTTGGAGGTTTTGTGGAGCTTGGAAACTCAGCCTAAGACTTGCAAAAAGTCCTTTCAGCGGGTGCTCAAAATCTACCTGAGAACGTGGGGTGGTTTTGCTTCTTTTGAGATGGTTTAATAGCATCCCAGCCCTCATTTAGTGAAACTTTATGAAACAAAACCCTGACTGTCTTTAGTATAACTCTCTCCTTTCTGCTTTGCTCTCTCCAGTGTCCTGTGGCAATGCCTTTATCCTGATTTCTGCGTTTTCCCAGGCATTAAACTCCCTCAGTTTATCACAGTAGCAGTTCTGAATGGTTCTTCTTGCACATGGCTAAAGATTGAGCAAGGGAAACTCTTTTTTTGGACAGCAGGACTTATGAGTGGCACATTCTTATTTAACAGAAACCTGCTTGGGTTTGGTCTTGGGTTTTGGGAAAGGTCTTGGGTGTTATTCATACAAAATACCTTATTCATACCAAAAATAATCTGAGAGAACAAAAAAAGGCTTTGGGGTGTAATTCAAACATACAAATCTCTGTAATAAATGTTAGTTTCCTCTGTTACACTTTCTTTCACCAAAATTAAAGTTTTAAATGGTGTGCAAGGATTTAAATGGATTTGGTGAAGCACAGGGCCAGGAGTTGAACTGGATGATCCTTGTGGGTCCCTTCTGTGATTCTGTGATTTAAGCACGGGTTTATCTTTAGGAAACAGAACTATTCCTCAGCTCCAGCTGTTATTCCTGACTTCAGCCAGACCAGTCACAGAAACATCCCTCACCCTGGGAGCTCTGTGCCGCGGCAGCACAAAATCCTGACCAGGGCGAGCAACTGCATCCTTTGTGAAAGAAAACTGGAGTTGCACCTTCCACCAGGCTGAGAGGGCTCCGAGATGGGGAACTGCTCCTCTCCACTGCGCTGGAGACAGGATGGGAGCTCTCTGCTCCTGGTGGAGCATCTCCCACGGAACCCACAGGGCCCTGCGCGTGTCTGAGGGCCACAGGGCACGGGGGGGAGTGGTACTGCTGACAAATAACTGCAGTGTGGCTGTTTAGCACTTGCAACACATCAGCAGCAGCGTTTGGAGGGGCAGCCTGGGGGTCTGGAGCTGTCAGGGCAGATAATGGGCCCGACACACTGCTGGCTAATAATAACACCAGGCCCGCTGCTCCCCGTGCAAGTGCAAACTCCAGAGGGCTTTTTGCCTGTTTTCCCCCCTCTTTGCAGCTGTTGACATCACATTTTGCCAGGGACATCTCCAGCAGATCCAGCCTGTGACCTTCAGAGGGCACAACCCCACTCCTGCAGCGGCCACTCATCAGAGTTTCACCAGCACGAGGCACAGGGGCACAAAACCACCCCAAACCACCCCAAACCACCCCAAACCACTCCAAACCACCCCAAACCACCCCAAACCACCCGAAATCATCCCAAACCAGGGCCCAGAGCTGAGCTGGCCGCTGTGGGGAGCAGCTGCCCACCCTGGGGTGGCTTTCACACCTCAGACACAGAGACAGATCCTGGTCCATCATTGTGGCACAACTCTTTCCCCGGCTCTGCACGGAGCGATGCGGGGAGATGGTGGTGAAGATATTGGTAGAAGGTACCAAATTTTACCTTTCCTGGAGGTTTTTTTTCCTCCAGCCAGCTGCAAAAATGGTTTAAGGGTTCTAAAGAGGGGGTGCTGGGCACTGCCCAGGCTCCCCAGGGAATGTTCCCAGCCCTGAGGCTGCCAGAGCTCCAGGAGAGTTTGGATAACACTCCCAGGGATGCACAGGGTGGGATTGTTGGGGGGTCTGGGCAGGGCCAGGAGTTGGAGTAATGACCCTTGTGGGTCCCTTCCAGCTCTGGATATTCCACGATCCTACAAATGCTCAGAAAGGAAGGGTTTGGTGTCACCCTGCTGTGCCAGGGGTGAATTATCCGGTGGAACTTTTCACTCCGTCTGAAAAAAAAAAAAAGGAGAATAAAGCATCAAGTTCAACACACAAAGCAAACAGCTCGGCCTCCACTGAACACAGTGAGGAAAAAATCTTGTGTGAGCAGCTGTCCTGTGGCATGATCCAAGCTGCAGCTGACTCAGAGTGAATGTGGCCTCTCTGTTTGTATTTGGGGACACCTTCAGTGCTGGAGAAGGAAGAGTGTAAAAGCCATAAAGCTCTGTGCCCAATTAAAACCACTTTCAAAACCTCAGCAAAATGTAAACATGCTTAGCACTGTAACTCAAAAGAGAAAAAAACCCGCTCATTTTGTAAAAACTACTATTTTTGGCTTCACTCACCTTGATCCAAACACAGCACGAGGATTTTATTGTGCCTTAACCATGCCTGAAAGCATGGAAAATTACAATTCAGACACCAGTCACATCCTGTAGCTGAAAAACCAGGGAGATACGAGTGAAGTAGTGAAGAGAGCTCAACAGCACAGGGATAAAGGAGATAAATCAACTCAAGGACCTGTGCTCAAACTGCTGTGAAGGAAAATGGGTTTCATCTCTATCTGAAAGCTCAGCCTATAAAGGTGCAGCGAGGAGGGAACAGCAGGACTGAGTGTAAAACATCCCATTCCCCGTGACAGCACTGAGGGAACAGCTGGCTTGGGGGAGCTCAAGGTGAGCAACATCCCTCATCATTCAGCTGGAAAAGGGCCTGGCTTTGTGCCACTGCAGTCCAGGTCCAATTTATGGCAAATTAGGACGTTTCTAGTGTCCACTAGGTCCAAGTGTTTTGCTGCAGAACTGGAGGGTTCAGTGGAAATGTGAGGTTTTCCCTCTGGCCAGAGTGTGGAGGGAGGGAGGAATAAATGACAGATGGAACAGTGACATGGGGACACCAGGAGTGTCCTGGGTCAGTTTTCTTCTCCATCTGTTTTTTTTTCCTAAATACAGATATGGTTGAGGTCTTCTGAAAGGGCACAGGGGACTCAGCCAAACTTTTGGAAGTGCCCCCAAAACTTGGGGATCTGCTACCAAAACCAGCTGGTGTTTTTTCCTATCCATTTCCTCGGAGGCTAAAATGGAAGATCATGGTGTCAAACATTTCCTCATTTGCACCAAGGCTCTCCAGCAGCACAGAACTGAAGGAAGCAATACTGGCAGAGAAGCAAAGAGTTAATGATTAATTAATTGTGGCTCACGATGTCTGTGCCCTCCCACTGCCCAGGCTTTGCCATTTCAGCTGGGAAACCAACATTTCTGCTACCACAGGCCCTGCAAATCACCCTTTATCAAGCTTTACCTTTCTGATCAAACCCATCTTTCAATTACAGAAGAAAAAAAACCAAAACCACCCTTCATCCAAATCCCCCAGTACTGCCCATCAATTTAAGTCCTATTCCTGTATTTTCCCTGATCACAGGACTTCATGTTTGATTTTGATCAAGTCCCTTACCTTCTCAGGAGGGACATTCATCTGCCCTAGCTCCAGCTATCTAAAACCAGCTGTCTGGTCCAAGCTTTCTGCAGAGGCTCCCACTGCTGTCAGAGCGAGCCGGAGCTCCCCAGAGGATGCTTCATCTTCTCCTGGCACAGGCGCCCAGGTCTGTGCCTTGGTGATCATCAATCTTTGATCTGGGCTCTGCTGCTTGCCCAGCAGGACACATCTGATCCACATCAGGGGTGATTTATGCTGGCCTTGTGCACTGATAGACTTGGAGCCAGCAGAGCAGGGCAGCTCAAAATGAGGATAACTCTGCCCCTCCTTCATTCTTCTGCCTGCTCTGTACATTTGCGTTCAACCCTGCAAATATTTACCCACGTTTAATTGTGGGCAGGTTCATGAAAATAAGCAAGGCACTGATTTCCTGCAGGACTGGGGCCCAGGATTGCAAACTTTCAGGTGAAGGGCTGTTCCCCAGCAGGCTCTTGTGCAACAAGATGATTCCAGCCGAGCCTTCCAGCCCCCAAAGCATGAAATCATTGCCACCGAGCTCAATCAAACCTCTTCCTGCTGCTGGGTGCTGCTTCCAAAGGTGCCCTCAGCTTCCCAAATCTGCCTTCACATGCTGGAATGAATTCAGCACAGCCTCCCCTCAAGGATCCAAACTTGAAATCAAATCCTGGGTTTTATCAGGGGGATGCTTGTGTCCTAGGTTAAAAATAGGTTTATTCTATCACCATCTCCACAGCCTGAAGCACTGTTATCTCCTGCTATCCGGGGCCCATTATCTCTGCTAATGGGCCATTAAGAACTCACCACATGACTCATGAGTTACCTCATCCCATTGTAAGAGGCTCCACCCAGGGGGGAGGAGCCAAGCATTCCCACCTGGATATAAGCTGGACTCTGGGATTGTACAGCACCAGCTAGCTCCTGCTCCTGGATATCCAGAGGACAAGAGCTTTTCACTGGACTATCAGGATTTTTCCTTCTACCTGATCAGCGCTTCAGAGGACCATTTTCATCTGGACTGCTACCACCACCCTGAACAGGGTGTCAGGTTGTATTCTGACTCTGTCAGTGGTTACTGTTGTTGTTTATATTAATAAAGAACTGTTATTCTTTTTTTTCTCATATCATTGCCTAAAAGCTCCTCAATTTCAGAATTATACTCCTGTCTTTTCAAACCAAAACAGCTTGCCGAGGCGCACAGCAGAACGCCCCTCTGATCCATCCAGAAGGATCAGCCAGATCCAGGGCGTGTGGTAAGGAGGAACTTTTCCAAAGCATTTGGACTTGGCAAAGCATCCCCAGGCAATGAAAGCCTGCGTGAACCCCAGTTTTGCTCCTGCTTGTTTGCAGAGTTAAAACATTCCCTTAAAAAGAAAACAAAACCAAACAGGCCTCAGCAGCTTAATGAGGATTTTATTATCCTACCTCTTATTTACTGGTACGGAAATGCTTGGCTCGTGCTGTTAAATAGCAGCCTCTTTCTTTTTTCCATTTTCTTGGGCTTTTAGCTAATCAGCTTGAAAATGCACTTGCCATTAATCTGATAACCACCATTTCCTTCAGCAATGCTCAAACCCTGGTGTTCAGGTTCGTGTTATTTGAAGATGAGATCTGATTAATTTGCTGCATCTTTTTAATTATGAAAGGCAATTTAGGTATAATTATCCCATTTTCTGAGCTTAAGATGAGTTCACTGTTCACCCTGGCCAACTCTCAGCCCAGTTCTTTGTACCAATCTCTTCTCAGTTTAGATGATTAAGTGACCAGATTGCTTTGGACTTTCATTTTTTGGTTCCTTTCATGAAAACCCCAGGAGCCTTAAGCGTTTTAATGCCGTGGGCACATCCCAGTGTAAAAACAAGTGTCAGAAATCAGTTTGTTGGCAAAACATTTGCAAATATCTGCCTGTAACCCCAAAGCACCATCTGAGAGCCCTGGTAATTCCCATCAGGATGTTTAGGTGCATTTGTGAACGGCAGTGGAGCTTTAGCTCTGCCTCTGGCAGCTGCCTGCTCTCAGGGAACAGCAGGGTTCTGGCTCGGAGCTCGGGTTTGTTCTCCAAGTGCAGGCAGCTACTTTTGGGGTGAACAGGAGCTATTTCTGACAGGAAACACGGGTTTGTTCCCCAGGCAGCCTCGAAGACGGGAGGAGAAAATCTGCTTGAGGTGCACGCCGTTTCAAGTCATTCCTCATGAGTGATTTTCGGGGAGCATCCCAGTCAAAGGGAGTCTCAGGTTGTCTACAAAGTGTGGGAAAAAAAGGGATTGAAGACCTTCTGGCAGGTCTGACTGTCGCAACGACGGACACGGCTTGGGGAGGAAGGAGAGAACCGAACTCAGGAGTGACTAGATAGAAATGCCTTTATTTATTTATATACAGAAGGGTTTTATACCCTAGGTTATAGAAAGTAATTGGATCTTCGTGAACCACCCCTCAGGGTTATTGGCTAGATCCTAAAAACACACATTTCCTAAACAGTCCTTCAGTCTAACAATAACAATGTGCAAAAACACCTCACAGGTGCAAGATAGAGGAATTATTTACAAAAGCTCTCTGGCTGTTTTGCAGCTAGCTCCATGAGAAAGTGAGAATGCTCACGGACACAGGCAGACACTGAAAAATCTCTCTGCCACCAAGCTTTCAGTGTCCACATCTGACCTTCAGGTCTGTCCTCAGCACATCAGCTTGACAGAATTGTAGATGCCACAAGTTGCCTGGGAAGGCAGCTCTTTGTTCTGAACTGGCTCCTGGCTGTCAGATCAGCTTCTCTGGGCGTTCAAAGAGAAAAGAATACGAACCTTGAGCTCACAGAAATGAGGCTGGTGAATTGCAGAGGCCAGGTGCAATGCCTGTGTACAGGCCTGGTGTTCTGCAGGGCTTGGTTGGATTTGTTCTCCTGATGTCCCCACCGGTGACCAAGGAGGAGACCAGAAAATTAATTCCCAGCTCCAGAGAAACCTGGGAGTGACAGGGACAGGATCAGCCAAGGAAACTGCTGAGGCCTCTGCTGCCAGGGCAGGCTGGGGACGTGGCATTAAATAAATATGTCCCTCAAAATTCCAGTTTCCACGGAATCCTGGACATTCCATGGGATCTGCAGGGATATCTTTAGCCCACTCTTCACAAAATGCACTTTTGTCTTCAGCTGCCATAACCCTGGGAGATTCATCAGCACTGCTGGGTTCTGAAAAGGCATCACATCACATAATACGTGGGGATAGTCAGCTCCCTCTTACCTGCATTTCAAAGCAATTTTCTTGTCCTTAAATAATCTACACATGTTAATTAGAGGCTAGTAAAGTAGCTTAAATGGTGTGAAATTAGAGTGAATTATTCATGTCATTTCTTAGCTGCAGTGGTTGCAGATAATGTTTTTGTTTGGGGAAAAAAAAAAGACTTAAATAATGAGAAGATGGAAATTCTTATTAATTTGTTTGCTCAGGAATAGATGCTTTTTTTCCTGGTGAACAGGGCTTCAGTTTAGAAGAGCTCTTCAGCTGAGAAACAAACTGCCACTCGTTTAGGCAGAACATGTTGACCAATCTTTAATCACTGAGTGGCCTCAAACCACTTCCAGAGATAACAGGGATGCAAAAATAGCCTTTCGCAGGCTACACAGCCCATGTCCTCTGCCCGTGGCAAAATGTTCCCTGCAGCAGCAAAAGTCATTTAGAGGCTGCCGGTTCGGGGTGGAACACTCCAAGTTTACCATTTTTTAAGGAGCCTTTCTGCAGCGAGAGGAACAGATGGGTCTGTTTGTCCTTGGGAGCAGAGGCCACTCTGGGTGATGCTCTTTGAGCACAAACCTGCACAAGTGGCCTGTGATTTATTGGCTCTCTCTGAGAACGGCTCCACGCTCGGATCTTTTCTGTCTCCCAACCTGCGGCTGCACCAGCAGTAGGGGCGAAGATGAAAGGCAGAATTTAAAAATACTAATTTAGCAGGTTTTGACTCGGAGCAACTTTGCTAAAGCAAAATTAATAAGACTTAGATAGAAAGCTAATTAGCAGAAAGGCAATTAAGCTATCCCAACAGGAGCCATCTTCAGTGCCTCAGCCGGAACGTGCTGTTCTCTCCCACCAGGTAGAGCAGATCCAGTGTCATCCAAAGTGTTCAGCTAAAGAAAGCACAACCTCATTTATCTGTTTGAAAACAAATTTAAAACCCAACAGGGAAAATATATCAAGAAAGTGAACAGAGAGGAGTAGAAATTCAGTCATAAGAGCTGAAGAACAGCAACGAAGAGGCTGCATCTGCATTTGTCTACGTGGGCCCAACGGTGGCACTTTATGGCACCTGAAGATGCTGTAAATCTCTTTACCCACCTAGGAGGAAATCTTCTAAATGTCAGAGGTGGCATTCACTGCTTTTATAATTTATATCTGCCTGCAGGCTGGATCCTGGGAAGAGCCTCCTTCCTTCCCCTCACCCTCCCAAGCTTTTATGCAGGGAGAGGTTTCAGCCTGGTGGAGGCTCAGCAGCACAAACACAAGAGACAGAATGAGGGATGCACAGAGATCCCACAGAGCTTTTCCAAAATGCAGGGAAATGCACCAGCTGTATAAAAAAGCCCCTGGGGATGTGAAACTCGAGTGCAAGCTCCAGCCCAGGGCTGGAACTCAGCCATGCTCACTTGGTACCCGTTCATGAGCAGCCCCCACTTTTCCTTAAAGGGTTGAATTCCTTTGCTTTTCTGCAGGACAGGAGTTTATTTAGCAGGGCATTGCCTGAGAGTGGATGGCATGTGGGGAGTTCACAGCCTGGTGTAGCCCATAATAATCTGCTCATGTTCCTGTCTCCAAAGTCAGTGGCAAACACAGCAACAGCCCCAGTTTCAACTCCCAGTTTAGTGCCCTGCTCACTAGACCACAAAATTGTTTTTCATATAGACGGACACATAAAGATATGGATGGATGGCTCAAAGCCTGATTTTATTGCCATATGGACACCTAAAAATTAGCATGTTAAAATGCAAAGGACTTTATCTGCTGCATATTAATGAGCTCCAATCTCCTACAATGAGGCAATAATGGAATGACCTATAAAAGCAGTTAACATCAGTGGAAGTGAGATCAAACAGAGCTTTGCTGCTAAAAACCCTCTTCTGACTACAGAGGAGCCCACT
The DNA here is from genome assembly GCA_013397845.1 of Melanocharis versteri. Lineage (NCBI taxonomy): Eukaryota > Metazoa > Chordata > Aves > Passeriformes > Melanocharitidae > Melanocharis > Melanocharis versteri. The sequence continues at coordinate 38,914 of VZTG01009144.1, read as the reverse complement.
TCTCATCAGAAATTGCCTGCCCTTTACAGCACAGCCATCTCGAATGTGGTGGAACCATTCCTGGGGTCAAACACCCAACGCAATGCTGGCCATCCCCTGAAAATCCTGAGCTGCCTTCTAGCACCTCATCCTGCAAAACTCCTGCACCTTCAGTGGAAACCTCCCAGCATTGTCAGAACCAGGGTCAGACCTCTGTGCGTGTGGACTGACATCCTCAAGGAATTCATTTTAAACACCACTGAGGGCGTTTTAATCCCCCCACCCTGCTGAGATTGGTGAGTTCCCTTTGGGTCTGGGTGTTCTTACAGCACCAAGGAGCTCCCTGCATTGCAGATATTCCCCGGGACAGCAAGGGAGGCAGGGAAGCTGCAAATCCACGCCGAGCTCCCAGCAGGAGGGGTGGAACATATGTCTGCAACAACATGAAACGCTCTGGGTCAAGCTCCCAGCAGGAGAACTCCCCCAGACTCCCAGAAACCACAAACATGATCTTCACACCTTGCCAGGCGCTCCAGAGAGAAGAACTTCAGATTTGCCTTATCCTCGTTTTCCCTCTGTTTATTTCAGCTGATCAGTGAGACAAACATGGCAGAGAATGTCCCTGTCGTGTTTTAAGTCCTCGTGCAAGGATGTGAAGAGTGGCCAAAAAACCTGGTGGCTGCTTGGAGAGCCAGCAGTGTGGGACACACGAGGTTGTCACTTCAGTTGCAGATGAAGTGTTTTGATGCCTGGAACCCCCAAGGATGAAGCAACCACAAGCTGGAGAGAGTTACACCAAGTTCCGAGAGCAACTTGAAAGTTTGAACTCGATTTCCCTGGAAATTGGGATCCATCAGCCTTTCCAGTGAAATTAAAAGTCCATAGGATTGTGCTAAAAGAGAAGATCGCAGGCGAATCCACAGACACTGATTACTTTCCCCCCCCTAATTAATATAATTCTTTTCTTCTTCAAAGTGTTAGGCTATTTCATTACGAACTCAAACAGGGGACACTTTGATCTAAAGAATAAGGTGGTTCAGATCTCTGCTAATTAGCAGCTGTCCTTACAGATTTTGGCAATGAATTTGATGGGAAATCGTATTATAATCTTTCCTGCCTTATTCTGTGCTTTGGATGGGAACAGCACGGAGCATTTATGTGACATGGTGGGACATACCACATAGACATCAGTGTTGTACATTTTAAAACGAGAAAAATTAGAGATATGAAAGTGAAAATAACAAAACCCCGATTTGTAATACATGGTTGGTCACCTAGAAGGAAGATCTTGCTACGACCAAGAATAACACTTTTAAAACACAACATTTAAAAATAATATTATTAAGAATATTAATGGGAAACGCAGCAAATTTTCATATAATTTTGTTAACTTTTGCCTGCTGGTAACAAAACATTTTTTAGGAGGGTTTGATGGAGGGACCCACACCCCCGCTGATGTAAGGAAGGGTTTCTATTGTGTAAAAAGCCCTTAAGGGGAAGCACCTGCCCTCCAGCTCCGCCCCAGAGCACTATTTAAACCAGGCAGGTGGGCCAGGTTAGGGGATGAAGGTCTTGGGAGCTGCAGGAGCTGCTGTGGGATGAGGAGCTGCTGCACCACGAGGGTTTCTCAGCTGTGTGGAGGCACCTGGCCAGAGAAAGGTACTGCTGGGGGCACTGGGGTGAGGAGATTGTGGGGTTGAAACATTTTGTCTTTTGGAGACTCTGAATTGCTTCTGAGGATGGTGATGATGACCCAGTGGTGTCTTGAAGGGGCACTGGGGTGAAAAGACCGTGGGGTTGAAACATTTTGGCTTTTGGAGACTCTGAATTGCGTCTGAGGATGGAGTTGATGACCCAGTGGTGTCTTGGAGGGGTGTTGGGGTGAGGAGATTGTGGGGTTGAAACATTTTGTCTTTTGGAGACTCTGAATTGCATCTGAGGATGGTGATGATGACCCAGTGGTGTCTTGAAGGGGCACTGGGGTGAAAAAGACTGTGGGGTTGAAACATTTTGGCTTTTGGAGACTCTGAATTGCTTCTAAGGAGGGTGTTGATGACCCAATGGTGTCTTGGAGGGGTGTTGGGGTGAGGAGATTTGTGGGGTTGAAACATTTTGGCTTTTGGAGACTCTGAATTGCTTCTGAGGATGGTGATGATGACCCAGTGGTGTCTTGGAGGGATGTTGGGGTGAGGAGGTTGTGGGGTTGAAACATTTTGTGTTTTGGAGACTCTGAATTGCGTCTGAGGAGGGTGTTGATGACCAGTGGTGTCTTGGAGGAGAGAAGTGAGGTGTTTCTGGTGCGGGGCTCTGTTTGCTTTGGAGTTTGGGCTGTGTCTAGTGGAGAATTGTGCCTTTTGGTCCTTCAGTGCCTCATCCCAAGTGCTGCTGAGCAGTTCCTGTCCTTGGGGTGTTGGGATGGAGGCTGAGCTCTGCCAGGGCTCTGGCCTCCATCAAAAACCAGAGCTGAAATGCAGCGTTCTGCTCTTCCTGGCCTGGAGCCTTGAGTAGGATGTTGTGGTTTTCTCCTTTCATTTCACTCTCGATGAGAAATCCATCCCAGCATGTTACTTTATGTATTAAAAATATGCTTTAAACGCCCAGCACTGGTTCTAGCAGTTGTCTGCAGTATTTTTGTTTTAAGATGCTTAAAGTATGAATAATGAGGACAGAAGGAGTGGGTCAGGGGATCAGGCATTACGTATCCAGGAGAAACAGGAAGGAATAGCATTTGGAAAACAAAATTATTTCCTTGAGTGAACCCTTGACATGGATGAGAATTAACTTTGCCAAACCCAGATGGTGCTGCAAGGAGCAGTGAAGTTAATTCTTCCTCTTGCTGAAGTGCAGTGTAACCTATTTGTCCTTTCTCTCTCCTCGTTATGTGGTGATGAGATCAAAGCTGACATCTGGCTGCAGTTTTGCTGAAACTGGGCAAGTGATACTCTCTGCTGAATTCATAAAGAGAAAATATATTTGGAAAGGGGAAAGCTGCTGGGGCTGCCTCCCAAAAGTTTGAGTGTTCAGCAAGTATCTGGTGTTGTGGTATCTGCTGCTGCTTTGTGCTGAAAGGCAGTGGATTAAACATTAATGTTATAAACCAAATTCATCATCTCAGCCTTGTTGCTACGTTAATCTACAGGGCCATTTTCACTCTGCTGTGGTATTTACATCTGTGAAAAGAGATTATAAACCACAACTGTAGTCAGAGGGACACAGAGCCTGGTGTGCTCCAGTGGCAGAGGATGGAGGCTCCTCTGGCTCCTGCTCCTCCTCCAGGGCAGGCTGACCTGGGGCATTTGAATTCTCAGGAGCTGCAGCTCAGTGTGTGTCTGCTCCTCTTGATGGATGGGTTGTGCCCAGCTGTGTTAAACACCACTTAAAAATGCGTAAAAGGAAGAGAATCGAGTCCACAGTGGACCAGAACAGCTTCTAAAACGTGGTTTTTCTTTTAAAAAATGATTGTTGGGTGCATCCTCCAAGTGAAGTGAAGGGGCCTTGCTGTGGTGCTGAGCCCAGGGCTGGCAGGGGATGTTCCCCATGTGCTGTACAGAGCAAAGCCCTGATTTTGTCCCTTTCATTCCATTTAATTTTCATAGCCCTGATTTGTCCCTTTAATTCCATTAAATTTTCATCGCCTGATTTGTCCCTTTAATTCCATTTAACTCTTCTAGCTGCACTCCTAAATTCTGTGTCTAAATACAAGGTGACAGTGCCTCCCAGGAACTGGAGCAAGCAGCATATTTCTGAATTTTAACTACACGGTGTTCAATACCACTTTGGGATGTGCCATGTCCTTGGTGAGGGCAGCATTTAGAGAAGTGAAATTCCTGTTTTTCCAGCTTTTGAGCAGCACCTGTATCCCAGTGGCATCTTGTGACTGTAAAGGCTGGGGGTACTTAGTGTTCCCTGGAGTTCTAATATGAAGATTGAAGTATTTTGGCCTCCCAAAGTATTTGGTCACTCAGGATGGCTGAGAAATGCTCTGTACCTGCAATGACAGATTTAACATTCTCACAATTTCTACATAAATTTCATTTATCTTTGCGTCATGGGTGCTGCACAGCAAGGGTCAGATGTGTTGATATTGTACATTCTGAGTATGCAAGTGAGAGGTTAAAATATCTTTTAAGAGCTGTCTGAATGGCCTGTCCCCATCACACTGAAGTTGTCTATGACTCCTCAATCCTCATATTATACAAGTGAGGCCCTTGAACTCAGAGAAGGCGATTCCTGGGGGAGGCTGGGCTCTGGAAAATGCCTCCCCTGCCCTCCTGCTCTGTAAAAGGAGGCTGCAGGGATGGTGACTGTCCTGTGGAAAGCTGGTGGCCCTTTATATTTACAAAGAAATGAAGTTAGCTGGTGTGTGGATGGCACAAAATTCCTCCCAGAGCTCTCCACTGATGCACAATCTTCTCTCTGCTTCCCTGGCAGCAATAAACAGAATTCTCTCACCTTTAAATGTGTTCACTCAGAATCTATAACTCTTCCCAGCACAGAATATCCCAAATCTGGGACATTTTGTGACCACAAGATCATTCTCCTGTTGTCTCTCCGTCCTTCTTAGACCTGAATTCAGAACTTTATTCTCTCCTGTTGCCTGGGAAGGATTTCAAATCCTCTGTTCAAGTCTCTTAAAAGAGCTCACTTAATTTGTCAGCTGCCTTGGTGTGTGTGCAGATGATACCTGACAAATCTCTCCTGCTAGACAGCCTCAAACTGAGTTTAACACTTAATCTAGGTCTGCAATTTGTGGAATATCTGTCTTCCAAGGGAGACTGGATCCCCAGGCTGGGCCCTAGAGATCTCTGAGTTTGGGAGAATTGGAAGTTTTGGCTTAAAGCTCTGCCTCTATTACTAAAGTGACATTATTTTGGGAGGAACACAGAGTGATCCAAGGAATTTAGGAAGTTCTTTTCTTGCTCAGCACTTGAAAGCCTCTTTGGCTTCTGTTTGCTTGGTTTCACAAGATCTTGTGATCCCCTGCAAAGAGAATGTGTTCCTTCAGTCCTTTAAAAAAAGCTGTTTGAAGAAATAAAAGCCAAGCGTTGCAAAGCTTTGTTTGCTCCATTTTCCGGATTACAAAGTCCATTATGTTTGGCTCGGGGAGTTGATGATGGAGATTTGCTTCCTGTGAGTGCTGGGACCTTTCCATGGATGGGGAATCTGCTGGGGGACTGGGATGGAGCTGACAGCTCTTGTGGGGTCCCTGGGTGGGGACACCTCACAGGGAGTTCAGGGCTGAACCTGCCTCAGGCAAATGTAATTAAATTATTGAATGTTTACCTGTGTGAAAGCTGCTTTGTGAGAAGCTCACACAGGTCGTAGCCGTCCTGCTGAGTGCTCTCATCACTCTCTGCAAGCACCTTGTGCACTCTCAATTAATTGTCCGTTAATTTGGAACCACGATATGCTGCCTTATTAATTATGGATTGCCCTGAAAACCTCTTGAAACCACGGCTGGGTCTGGGTCAAGTCCTTCCCTTCTGGCCTGAGGTAACTCCACCACTGACTCGGGTGCTTCTCTTGTCTTTTATTTGTCTAAGAGAGATCAGAAACAAACTCTCAAATCCCAGTGCCTGAGAATCACCTGAAGAACAGTTTGCTGTGATTTACTTGGATCCAGGTTGAGCCAAAACAACCCAGGAGCTTTCTGAGGCTTTAGGATGTGCCTTGGGATCAATATTGAAATTACGGAGCTGCTTTGCATTGTTCAGTCATAAGGAAATATTGCAGGAGAAACTCTCCCCGTGTCTTACAGCTGGTTTGCTGCACGGAGCAAAATTTTCCATCAGGCACACAGGAAACACAGGATCATTTAAGAACAAAGGGTAAATAAAAATAAAAGCCAAAAATAAACTGAGAACATGCCACCTTGTTATTTGTCCTTTAATGTTTTCAAAGCATTTGCATTTCAAAACACACTAATCTGTCCACTTTGATTTATTTTTATTGAAATACAAATCAAACTCCAAGCCCAAGGGAAGGGGGATTTTTTTTATTATTATTTTTTCTTTTAGCCTATGGCGGCGAAACAATTTTAATTTCTTTTAAATGTATTCTGCTCTCCTTTGTTCTTGCTCGGTCAAAACATGTATGGATTTCAGGGAGTTTTGCTCAATCAGGGAGTGACTGAGGGCTGCAAAAGCAGATTTGGGATTGTGTTTGTAGCTCTGCACATCTCCCAGGCATTGAGGCAGGGTCAAGGAACTGCCCTGCTTCCATGATTCCATGGGAGACTCCGTGTTTTTGGGGAAGGAGGGAGCCCGAGGGGAGGAGTTCTTTGGGAACTGCCGGGCAGGCAGAGGATGCTGGGGAGATGCTGGAGTGGACTCCAGGCTAGTTTTGGGTACAAAAGCAGCTGTTTCAGGTGCCCCCAGCTCCTGGGAGGGGCAGAGTGACTCTGAACCCCCAACTCCTCCTAGTCCTGGGGGGAACAGGGGCACTTTGGGCATCTGCTGCCATCTCCAAGCACCACTTTCCAAAACACTCGGTGAGGTTCTGATCCGTTCACTTGAACCCACCGGGTTTCAGATGAGACCCAAGGAGCCCGTGGGTGACCCCAAACTGGAAATCTGCCTCTCCCAGGGAAAAGCAGGCACTGGGAGGCTCCTGTAGGAGTGGGAGGATCAGAGGATGTGATTAACTTGCTGTGGTTTAGGGCTTCGGGATCAAATTCTCCCTTGTCGTGGCATCTCCCAGGGATTTGTTTTGTCCAGTGCCTTCCAAGAGGCTGCTTCTGTGGTAAAAAAAGGATGAATTTTGCAGTGAAAGCTTCCTGAAGTCCTTCAAGCAAATATTGCCTCAGTGCTTCCAGCTCCTAGCTCTGGGCAGGTTTGCACTGTGACACGATGGGTGAAATGGAAAATTGCAGATTATTCCCATTATTCGACGCAAAGAAAAAAAAAACCACAATGCTTTTTAACTATCATTTAAATATCTCAGTGCTTCTGTCCTGGGAGCCAAAATCTTCCCTTAAATCACGCTGGACCCAACCAGGCAGAGAACATCCCAGAGCTCACGGCCACTGTGGGTATTTCTTATTCCTGGGAATTGCTTCCAGCCATGGGTTAGAACCAGAAGATGCAATGTATCAAAAAGCAGTTTATTCACCTTGCTAGAAGAGGTATTTTCCTAAATTGTTGATCTCTCCATCTTTTCTTACCTCTCTTCACCTGACTTCTCTGAATATCTGATACGTGAGCTGAGAGGAAAAATCTCTTTCTCCACCATCCCATTCTCTGAATGGGAAGAACGTGGAACACTTTCCAGCTCAATTCATATTTTTAGCACAAAGTGGGATGATAATTCTGTTCTCTTCAGCTAGGGATGGGATGGGAATCAGGTAATTGCCTAATTCGGAATTAAGGAATGGGAATTTAGGGAATTAGCCTAAAGACTTTATTTTTGCCTGTTGAAGTCTGGTGGTTCTTGTTACCATCCTCAATTCTTTCCTAATGCCATGTCCCATGACAAAACACCTGTTACAGAGACCATCATTCCAGAGCTGTCTGTAGGTGTGCTAAATGTTGAGTGGAGGGATGAAAACAGCACAAGTTTTTGCTGTGTTGCCCTTCAAATTGCTTCCAAAAGGAAAAGGCAAAACATGGCAGGCCACTTAAAATATGAAAACTCTTGTGTTTGGGTGAGCTGTGGATGAGTGAAAAGACTGTGCTTTGCTTTCTGTGTGTGCCCCTGGAATCACACAGGACGCAGCAGGAATGTGCAGGCAAGATTAGCAGCCAGAGCACATGATGGAAGAGGAGGAGGAATGGCAGAAAATCCGAGTGGAAATTTACAGCTGCAGCTGGAGACACTTGAACTGTATCGGAATAACCTCAATAATTCTGCTCCTCTGGAAGATGCTGCAAAGGAATAACCCATTTCTTTGTTCTAATGAATAATGGAAAAGGCACTCCAACACTACTAATTAGGAAAGATTTTATTCTGGTAGGTTTTATTAAGGAATATTAATAAGCAACATCTCGAACAGCATTGCTGGAGAGTGGAGATGTGCAGAGAAGCTTTAAACGCAGGGCTCTGGTGGAAGCTGCCAAAGAGAAAGGTGGGAAAACTCTTCAAAATACTCCATGGACAAGAAGCTGCTCTGGCTCAGTTCTCAAGCTGTGGTGAGAGGTACTGGGATCCTTTTCGGATCTAATCCAAGGCAGAAGGGACTTTTGCATCTTTTCCCAAGGAGCTGACCTCCCAACACACTCAGTGTTTGTGCTGCTTTGGGTGTGTGGTGCCTTCCAGGACTTGTGCACGAGCAGAATTGCTCAAACTGTTGTTTTGGGACTCTAAAAGGGCACTGAACAGCTCTTTTCAGGCTGGGTGTAAGTGGATATCAAACAGGCAGCAGTGAGAACCATGAGGCCTTTTGAACTGTCCCGAGTGACTCCCCTGAAAAGTGTGATGGCAGCAGGCCTTTTTAGCCTCTTTCTGAAATTCTAATTACCCTTAAACATCTTTTAGCAGGCCCGGTTTGAGCCCAGGTTTGGCTCTGAAGGTGGCATTTGTGGTTTCCAGAGGTTTGCTGGTGGCAGGGAACTGGAGATGTGTGAGCAGCTGGATGTGTCAAACAGCAACCAGGTGGCAGGGCTGGAATGGGTGGGCCTCTGCGTCATTAATTTATTAGATTGGTTCTTAAATAAGCTTTTTTCCTCCTCATGAGTCACTCTAGGACCCATTTGAAAGGTCTCTGCAGAAGTAAACTAGGTCAGACTTGGACACTGTGCAATTTTGGGGCGAGTCACTTTTAATTGAGCCCATAATCAACAGTGGGCAAACCACCCATCTCAGGAGTCTCGAGTAAATTAAATTGACTGGAGATGCTCAGTTTTGCTGGTGAACTGAGTAAGGAAGCGAGGATTTTACTTTTACAATGACATTAAGTGACAGTGACTGCTTGCAGCAACCTCAGTGCTGTTGGATGTAGTTTGAATGGACTCAGGAAATGTTTTGAAATATTTCCTCATCTGCCACATATTGCAAACAAGACCTTGCGAGGCTGGAGCAAGCCAGGGGGAGCCCAGATTCCTCCTCTCTGCTTTTTTTCCCTCCTCTCTGCTTTTTTTTTCTCCCCACAGGCATGGGCACAACATTAATTAGGAATATATTACGTGTAATGTATGGTGGCATTTTGGAGCCATCCTGCAAATGCTGCTGAGGGATTTCATCTTCCCTCTGCCAGATATTTCTGTCCTGGAAATCCTGAGGAGGACACCAGGCTGATTATAGGGACGGAGCAGCTCTGCTCTGAGGAAAGGCTGGGAGAGTTGGGATTGTTCAGACTGGAAAAGAAAAGGCTTTGGGGTGACCCTTCCAGTACCTGAAGGAGCGAACAAGGAAGATGGAAAGGGGATATTAAGAAGGGCCTGGAGTGACAGGACAAGGGGAAATGGCTTCAAAGTGGCAGAGAGAAGGTTTAGACTAAATATTAGGAAGAAATTCCTCCCTGTGAGGGTGCTGAGGCCCTGGCACAGGGTGCCCAGAGAAGCTGTGGCTGCTCCTGGATCCCTGGAAGTGTCCCAGGCCAGGCTGGACAGGGCTGGGAGCAGCCTGGGATGGTGGAAGATGTCCCTGCTCATGGCAGGGGTGGAATGGGATGAGCTTTGAGGTCCCTTGCAGCCCAAACCATTCTATGGTTCTGCTTCTCACAGGCCTTGTATCCACATTTACATCTCAGATGTCTGAGGTGCAGAGAGAAGAAAAAGCTCCTCTGTTTAAAGCAATTTTGACAAAATGTGCAGCTTTTTATGTCTGATTTTGAATTAATCAGTAGCTGGGAGCTGCTGCTTTGAGTGAGTGCCCATCACCTGCCCTCAGCTCATGAATTCCTCCACGGGCTGAAGTGTCCCACCTCTTCCTGTATCTCAGGTTGGTAGCTCTGTGTTCAGCTCAGGAAAATTCCACTAACACTTAAAATGCTGCAGTGGAAGCCATGCTAAAGTTTGAGGGTGGAAAAACAAGGTTTAGATCTGCAGAGCAAGCAACTCGATTTCCTAATTATGCCCACTGAGGCTTCAGATGAGAAGGTTTTTCACGAGAGCTACGCGATTCCTGCGAGCTCTGCCTGCCCTGACTGATGCTCCAGCACAATTCGAAGGTGGTGCCTTTGGAAGAGAGGACAGTGGGATAAATTTGTGCTGTCCTAGGCAGATGAATTGTGTGGTTGGGGGTCCTGTTGAGATCCTTAATGCCCTTCTAAGAGATCTGCAGTGAGATGATTGCTGGCATGAGCACCACCAGGCCTTGGGGAGTTTGCAGCAGAGCTGTCTGAACCCTGCACAACTCTGTTGCATTGGCTGCTCTGACTGAAGCAGAGACTTTTTAAATGAGCTTAAACTTCCCAGAAATAGGTGGGGAGGTGACCCTTAACTGTGCTTTCTAAGGGGAATTGCCTTCCCCTTAGAAAAATGTGTTTTCCTAAAAGAAACTAACAGGAGAGCACCTCTTAGTGCACATCATAGATCAGATTGAAACACTGAGCTTTGCAGGTTCTGGAAGATCCTTTTGGAGGGAGCTTTTAATGTCCAGAGGTGGATTCATCAGGTCTGACAGCTCATTAGGTCTAATATTGGGCTTCCTCGTAGCTATCACTGGCAAGGAGTCTCCTGTGGAGCTGTTCAGCTTGATCAAACACACACTTCCCAAGCAGGCCAGATGTGCCTGCCCTCCCCAGTCAGCTCTGTGGATGTCTGAAATGAGACAGATGAGTCCCTGCCCTGTGGATCCATCCTGCCTCGCAGTTGCTGCTGTTAATAACTTGGCAGCAAGGTGCCCTTGCTTCCACTTATCCTGCATTTATAAATAAATATTTGGTGTGGCGGTGGGTCCCTTGCATTGATCTGAGGTAGTTATCTGAGGTTTGAATTGATTTCTTATCCCTGGCCAGTAAATGTTTTTCTAAAATGTGCCAATTGTCTACTGCTTAGGAAGCTCATCAAAATGTCAGGCTTAGTTGGAGTCCTGGCCAGATGGAGAGCAATCACAGCCAGTCCCATGTTCTGAGGGAGACCCAGGGAGGCACAGTCACGAAAATACCCAGAACTCATCCGGGTTTAAAAGATATCCCACCAGATAAACCCTCCTCTTTGTCCACAGGTCCTCCTGGCAAGAGTCTTTTGTTGTGCCTGAACAACTTGAGATAATAGATTTCATTGTAAATGGGCTGGAGATGTTTCTCTGATGGAGAAACACTTGTATGCTGTTCACTTACTGTAAACTGAATCAAAAAAAAATGTTTATGTACAGAAATGGAGGGAGGGAAGTTTGTGATTGCTGTGTCTTTTCTTTTCATTGCAAGCCTTAATCTCACTGAATAGCTGCCTATCACTCAGCCATCGAGTTTAATGATGAAGAGAGGAATAGAAATGTGCTTTTGGCTGGGCTCCTTATCCAAATGCTGTGATCTCTGTCACGAAGATTGACAAAGCTGGTGCTGCTGGGGTTTATTTATGCACGCTGCTCTGGGGACAGGCTGCTCCTAATGCTGCATCCCTGGAGACAGATGTCAGTGCTGCTCAGGGAGAGGTGCTGCTGCACTCTGGGATGCTCTGACGTGCTGTCCATCCTGTCAGCTCGAATATTGCTCCCCAGCCAGCTCTGTGTGAGGTGTGTGGGGGAGTTTTGCTGTCCTGTGTGCCCGTGGGGTCTCTCTGAGGGAAGAGGTGGCTGTTCCTGAGCAGGAGTTGGTGTTGGAGCCACGGACCTCAGATTGTTCTAAAACCTGGTGCCATTTCCAGATCACCATCTCAGCCCGGGACTTAACCCAGGAGGGGTTAATATCACCTCGTTTCCGGATCACTGGGTTAAAAAAAAAGAGAGATCCAGGAAACTTGAGGGTGAATAAATAATCAAACAAGGGCCAGCCAGTCACTCCGGAAGTGGCTCCACTGAGTAAAGGAGTAGGTTTGGAAGGTTATACTTCAGAATACCTCTGGAAACTTATTTCCCATCTTAGAAGGGCAGCATTTAATGGCAGCATACTCTACTTCTGATAACCAGGCCCAAGCAGCTGCCCAGAGTTCCTCGCAGAGCTGTTTAACCCCTCCCAAAGCTGCAGGGGCTGTCCATAGCTGGGGGTGGTTCCTGCTGAGCAGATGGGCAGTGTCCAGCCCATGGCACATAAATACTGACTAAAGGACAGTCCTGTTCTGCCAGAAGGGATTCTTTGGGTCTAAAGCAAAAAGGGTTTTCTGGTTAACTTCATGTTAAGTGACTTCTATTTTAAAGTTTCAGCCTTATTCAATGGCACCTCAATACATTTGTACCCAGCCTAACACTTAGGTCTTTCACTGATTTGTATTTATTCTTTTTTCCAAAGCATGACAGTAGCTCGATATCTTCATTTTGCTCTGAGTGTAAATATGAAACTAAACTCCCATCTCTCCTTTTCCCCTCTCCCCCAGGGTTTATGATGTCCCTGTCAGCAGTAGCTGGAGTTAAGCTCCAAACCAAATCACCCACACTGAGCTACCCCGTGATATTCTTGGCCCTTGAACACTCCCCTGCTAAATTATGGCTGGAGACTTCTCCCAACAGCTGCCATCAGGTGGAAATTATTGCTGAAGGGGACAGGATTCAGGGATTTATCTCCTGGGCACAACGTTTCTCCCTTTCAGCCTGGCCAGGAGCTGTGACTTGGCTCCCTGTTAAGGTCTGGAACAGCCACCAGGACACACCACTCCAAAAATAAGTTCATTGACCCAAATCGGCTGGATCCCAAATTGTGCAGCTCAGAAACGGAGCAGGAAGGCAGATTGGGGTTTTGTTATGGCCCTGTGGAAGGAAATGGAATCCAATGCCAGCAGGTTCTACTGCATCTGATGCTCTGGGTTGTTTTGTTTATTTTGCTGGAGGGGAAGTGTTTTACCCTCCCTGGCCGTTAATCAGGTTTAGAGAGTCAATTTTAGTAGTTACTCTGCTCCACACCTTCTTCGCCCCTGCCTCTTGCAGGGTATTTTAAATAATGCTAATCAACATTCATGTTGAAAACATTAAAATACTTGCCAGGGAAATTTCAAATAAGTTCATGAAAGGATATATGAAGTAGGATCAATTTAACTGGAAAATGCATTACCCATGTAAGTCCTAAATAACTGCTGAGTGTGAAAAGGCCAATAAAAACAAACAAATCAATAGAATTAATTAACTGGGAGGCAGTGTGGTCTAGCAGAGAGACCACAAGGATGGGAATGAATCCCCTGGTGAGTTCAGCCTGTATTCCAGGACTGAATAAGTAGGTATTTAGCCTTCAGTCTCTTTTTGAAGCTGTCTGAAGGGTTTAGGTGTTCACATCAATGGGACTCAGATCCTGAGCTGCCTCCTCTTTGTGTGTCTGCACCACACATGGAAGCACCACTTAATCATTGTGCTTCCAGTGAGTGCTCAAGGCAGGGAGTGAAAAATCAAAGATATTGAAGGCTGAGGGTTTGAACTGCTCTGGTAAAGGCAGACAGGCCCTCTCCTCCCCATTAAACAGGTGCAGGATGTAGTTCAGTCTGCAGCTCTGCAGAATTAACAATCTTCAAAATGACTGTTCCTCGGTTCACAATTTTCACCAAGAAATGCAGGGAAATCCTGGTACCCCGCAGGGTTTAGTGCACACACCACTTGTAAAAGCCCTTTTTGGATGGAGCCTGCTCTGTGTTTCACCTCCCTGAACGTGGCCAGTTCCCCTAAGATTGGCAAGGCAGTCCTGAATCAATCAAAACCCCTCCCAAAACCCATCCAGCCTCAACAACTTGTTGCATCCCAGCCATGGCTGTGCTCTTGCAGAGGGCACAGCTGCCCAGCTGAAGTGGCATCACAGCTGAGATGAAAACTGCTGGAGGTTTACCTGTTGTCTTATTGCAGGGATTTTTTTTTTTTTTTTTTTTTCTTTTCCATGAGCTTGGCTGAATTTTCATCTGGTTTTTAAGGCCTTTGCAGCTTGAGGCATGAACTAACAGTGAGTTTAAGGCATGAGCTGTAGGAGTGGCTGGCTTGAGAACCAGAGTAGTGAAAATCTCATCTCCTCAGCCCTGTCCCGTGGATCTCTATCCTTTCCTCTCCACCAGTAAATCCATTTCCCAAGTGCTGCATCCTTCAGGCTGTTTATTGAGCTTAGCTCAAAATGCAGTTTCCCCTGGGCTGGGATCACAGTTTGAGCTCTGACTCTGCTGGGCAAATCCCCAGTGCTGTGATGTCTTCCACAGCATCTCAAAGTGCAGCTCTGGAGCCAGGGCCTGGCACAGGCTGGGGCGGATTTTTTTTTTGGCAGTGGATTACTCCTAATTAATCACCCCGAGATTCCCCATCTACAGGATAAATTTTGTGTGTCTGTGACAGTCCTTTGACATCATGGACGTTTTTTTACCTGTCACCCCTTTGCACTTTGATAAATAATCCATAATCAACTCCTTGAGCTTGACCCCAGTGGGCTGATTGATTTCTGCAAAGCAGCTTCACATCTCATCTCTGCCTTACCCTGCCTTCTTGGTTTTTTTTCCCCAGAAAATAAGTACAGACCTTTTCCCCAGCAGGACAAACCTAGAGCAGCCCAGGGATGATACCCAGAAGAGCAGTGGGCTCTGCAGTCAGGGCAATCATTTTGGCAAAGTTTCTTTTTTTCCTGAGAAATTCCAGCCCTAAGCAGGCCAGGCACGGTCACAGCTCCTTCATTTTCCTTCTGCCCCAGTGACACTTTGCATTTCCTGCCCTGCCCATCCCATGTGTGAGCTGAAGGACAGACAAATGCATTTTGATAAAAACCTCAGTGCTCTCAGCTAAAGATCAAAGGTAAATTTGCTTGGAGCGCTGAATCGCGGATCTTGAAAAAGAACTGTATTAGCATCAACAATGGGATTAATTAGTCTCTGCTTGAAACCTTTCAAACAAAAATACACAACCTGTCCATGGTACCAGTGTAGTGTAATTTCAGCTTTCCTCACTCCTTCCCAACCCTCTGAAAAAGGGACCCTGTTTCCACCTCGACGTGAGCTCTGTTTTGAGTGAGGGGAAGGAAGAGGTGCAGCAGGCTGAGCTGCCAGGCTGTGGAAAGCACAGATAACAGAGCAAGCTTTCAACAGTCTCCTTTCAAGCTTTTGTGGAGAGCAGAGATAACAGCTGGGCGAACTCTTGGTAGGAAATTTGTAGCAGGCAGGGCTGGAGCGTGTTGGGGTGTCAGGAGAGGGGCTGAACGTGCCCATAACAGACCAGGTTACCCAGGCAGCTCTGCCTCCCTTTGGATTCCTTCCCCTGAGTGCTTTCCCAAATGAAATTTCTTCAGAAATCTCACTTTATGCACGTCCTTCATCTGCAGGCTACAGCAGTTCCCTAAAAGAGCTGCTGAACTAGAAATTCACTATTTTATAGACAAAATGTCAGCTCAGCCGAGTGTATGTGCAAAGCCAAACCGTTTTCTCTGATTTTGCTGGGGTCTGTGATGAAAACTGCCATTTTTTAAAAGAACTTTCACTCCTGGGTGTTCTCCAGTGCTGAATGAGCACCAGTGAGCTCCAGGCAGGAGCTCCACACCCAAGTTCTACACATTCCCACACTGGTGAGTGGCAGGGAATAGAAAATGCACCCCGTGGTGTGTGCACGGCCCAGTTTGAACTGTGAAACCCAGGAGTCAGGTTTGAGTCTGCAACGTGGGGTATTTTCTGTCATTCTCTAAAATTAACTTTATCCAGGCAGTGGAGTTGAGGGACAGAGAGGCAGGGTTAGGGATTTTTCTTGGTGGAAGGAGTGAGGAGAGGGAAGTGATACAGGAGCTGCCGGTCCTACCTTTAAAAATCTATTTTAAAACATGTTTTGCCTTTCTCCCTCAAAATACACCTTCCTGTGAGCCCCACGCGATGTGCAGAGGAGTAGCACAATCTCAGAGACATCTGCTCAGGTTTCAGCTTCAAATCCCAGATAAAAACCCCTTTGCATGTTCTCCTGGTACCTGGGTGTGCTTCATAAATCCAGCAGGTGACTTGCAGGCTGTTTGTGCCTTTGAAAAAGGGAAGGTAGCATCAGGGCAGGTGTGATAACATTTGTTAAATGCTGCCAGAGCTGGTGCTATTTACTTGCTGATAGACCCTTAACATGGATAAATTCTTTTCTATTGCTTGCTTGTGGAGGATAAAACTGCAGCTTTTCCTTTAGCCTGCTTTTTATGCAACCCAAAAGACCTCAATATCTTGAATATCTTTTACCTCAAAGACCTCAATATTTTTCACAGCTCCTTTCCTTTGCTGTTGCCGAGATTCCCAGAGCACAGAGGCAAAAGCCTTGTTTTCAGAGAAACTGGTGAAGAGACAAAGGAAATTTAGTTAAACACAACATCCAGAATTTTGGAGCTTCAGATAGACAGAAGGGCAGTGAAATGCATTTCTAAAGGTTATACCAGGGAGCATTAAAGGAAACACAAACTGATTGCTGAATATTCCTCTTCCTCTTGACATCACGATTTCTGTGTGGGAGCTGAGGTAACTTTAGCATCAGTGCCCATATGAAACATAACTTCATAGCTTTTACTCGCTGCACTTGGAAGCTTTTATAATTTCCAAGTGTCTTCCATGGGCAGTGAGCACATTCATTCTGTCTGTGCTTCCAGCCAGCCTCCCAAACTGAGGAGAGAGCAGGGATTTGTGAGAGGTGCAGATCTACAGCCTGGGCTTGAGCCAGCTTTGGCCTGGCTGGGGGTTTATTTGATTCAGGAGAAAGGAGTAAATACTGAGCAGTAACAGAGCTGTCAAATCCAAACTGCTGTTCTTATTTGTCCTGCTCTGTTCAGAGGTCCTTCCTACAGTGCTCACCTTCGTCTCAGAGTGGCATCAGCACTGGCCTTGGTCTTGCAACCCTTAAATAGGAATTTTCTCGGCTTAAGGATGGAGGGAGATGTAATTCTGTGCCACTGGAAGCACAAACGAGTCTATTCCCATTAGATAAATTGCTTAAATTCATTCTTAAGTGTTTTGTTTAATGAACCCTGGTCACTTTGCAAAAGCTTCCTGAGCGTATTTGGGAGAGCCAAAAATAAATCCAAGGTGTCTGGGTTCTTGACAGTATCTCCCAGCAGGTCCTGCTGCTCTGTGAGGTCACTTTAAAGCTCTGAGCTGTGTTCCTGCCTCTCTGCTGCTTTTACAGTCTGTGTGTTTAATAACTGGCCGTGGAATTAGAGATGTCATCGGTTCAGCAAAGGCTGTTCTGCACCTCATAAAATATCAGCCTCCTGTTTCAAGTATTTTATGCAGAGTGATTTGTATGGAAGCAGTAACCTTGCAGCCCTGAGTGCTGAAGGAAGCAGAGAGGCAGTAAAATGTGTCTAAACCAGCCCTGCAACTCTTTGCCCTTGTTGCTCAGATGCACATGAGAGAGAACCAGGTGTCCTGCTTGGAGAAACCAGCTGTCCCTCAGGTGCCTCAGCTCTGAGATCCATCCTAGAGAGACTCCATGTGCCCAATAAAGTGATTTTAAAGGACTTGGACTAATTACATTTTAAACACTTAGTGTGGAAAGGTCGTCTCTAAGCATGGCAGGGCTCAGAAACTTGAGAAGAATGCCCTGTGCAGCCCAGCTGGGTGATGGACTCGTGGAGAAGGTCCCACAGCCAAGCTGGGGAAGCTGAGGAACACCTTGGCTCCTCTGCAGCAGAGAACAAGGCTGCTCACTTCTGCACTGAACTCATCTCTGCTCCAGGGGAGCCTTTTCATCCTGCCAGTAGTTCAAAGTTCCTTTAATCCAGGAGGAGGAGGAGGCACACGAAATGATGTAAAGGATGCAGGTGATGTGACTCAAAGGGCAGGCTCCGAGCTCTGGCAGGAAGATTGGGATGGCATGGGCTGGGCAGGAGCTGTCTGGGCCTGGATTAGTTCAGTTTGCTCTTTGATCCTGACCCAGCGCTTGGAGAATTTCCCCTGCGAGGATGGATGAGAGCAGGAGGATCTTGGATACTACACGGATTTAAACTAAACCTGGTGGAGAGTTTCAGGGGCTGAAAAGGAGCTGGGTGATGGCCAGAACAGGGGGCTCTCAGAGGGCCTGAGGCAAGAGAGGTTTTGATCAATCTGTGCTAATGATGCATTTTTGGCCTCAGCTCCCACGTCCTGGAAGAGCTGTGCCAATCCCAGTTTCAGCGAGGCAGTGAGTGTCCTACTGACACTCTCTGGTGTGCCTGAAATCTCTGTGGTGCCATGGCAACGTTTGTGTGCTTGTAGCTCCTGCAAAGAGATGGAGGGTTCCTGATTTTTGTCATTATTTCGGTGCTGATTCAGTCACCAGACTGGGCTGGAGGACCCTCAGTCCAGTCCAGCCCCTGAAACTCAGGGTGCTGAGTGTGTCCCAGTGTGGCTGCCCCATCGAACTTCTTCAGAAAGCAACTGTATTTGCATATTAAAAAAAAAAAAAGGTGGTTAATGGGAGTGACAGATACTTATTACTTCTCCTTTCAAACACAGGACTAATTGTCTCCTGTCCCTAGTAAGCAATTTAAAGAAATGCTGGTGTAGGAAGAATTAGATAATGAAGCTCTTTTCATCTGACACTTACATATAATTTACTTTAAAAGCAACTCCCCTGGGAGGTGGCACAAGCTGTGACAGTGCAGAGAATATTTTAATGGTTTTGGCAAGGAGTCAAAGCAGAAAACTTTCTATTTTAATCCCAGGATGCCAGTGGCTAATATTTCAAAACAACAGGGGGTTAAGGGGGTGGGGATGTTAAATGTGGTGTTGCAAACTGAGGTCACTGTGATCAAAAGGAGCTGGTGAGGACAGATTTGTACATTTTAAACACCTGCTTATTATGTACTTTTAGTGGTGTTAATAAAAAAAATACTGCTATGGAGAAGGTGTAGGAGGAGCTGGGTATTGCTTGGCTCCATCCCAGCTCTAGAAGGAAAGGAAATAGTTTCCTTCAACATATCAATACATTTTATTGCTTTGCCATATTCCTTTTATGAACAAGTATTCTTACAAAGCCCATGGTCCTTTGTGGGTCTGCTCAGGGATTTCAGGGTGGCTGTTGGTGTTAAACAGTGAAGGGAGGAATTCCCATCCCTGGAAGTGTCTGAGGCCAGGTTGGATGGGGCTTGGAGCACCCTGGGGTAGTGGAAGGTGTCCCTGCCTATGGAATGAGATGATCTCCAAGGTTCTTTCCAGCCCATTCTGTGATTCTCTTTCTAATATGAAAGTACCATCACATCATCTGCCTTTACAGGTAAATATATTTAGCCCAGGTTAGGACATTTCAGTGTTGTCCAGACGAACTGGAGCCACAATTGCTCCTTCTCACGCTGCAGCACCAAAAATGCTGAGTCTCAGCTGATTCTCACTTGTGTTCACACCTCCAGGTGGAGGGAGATGGAAGAGCTGGACCTTAGAGCAGACTTCAGAGAGAACACACACATGCTGCAAAGGCCCTTTTGTCTTCCCTGCCCACAGATATTTCAGCAAGGAAGGGTTGGTCAGTTGCAGATTTTAATATTTCCTGGTAGCACAGCCCAAGCAGTGGGAATTAATCTCCAAAGCTGCACAATGTCCCTGTGCTCAGGGCTCCACGCCAGCTCCTAAATCAGCCTAATTTCATTCGAGTCTTACTCCACAGCTGCTGTTAAATTGAGTCCCTGAAGAGAATATGAGTTTGGAGGCATAAGAGGGCAGAACAGAGCATGTTCTTTTAATTGTTTTTATCCACCACTCGGAGTCACTAGAGTAGAGGAGTAATTAGGGAATTGTGGTGTATTTCAGTAAAAGCACCACTTCCCTCCTTCCCTCTCCTTTTCTGTGGAAACCGTATTTCAGAGTTTGTCACGTTTATAAGCCCTGGGAAGAACCTCACATGCAATAATCCCAACCCAATCATATCTTAACTGAGCCCTTTCTGCAGAGATTTATGGTGACTAAAGGAGGCAGTCGTAAATAACCTGAATGGCTCAAGCACAGTGTGGCACCAGGGCTGCACTCCATGACGTTTTTAACTGGAGCCCTTTTTGCAGCTGGCCTGAGAATAATTGGGTTTTTCTCTGCTGCTCCTCAGGAGGTGAAGTTCCCAGCGCAGTAAATGGAATTGTTTTGGGATCCCTAAAACACAGGAGTTGCTTTTAGCAGAGCAGGGAAGCAATACCAGCATCCCTCCCCTGGAAGAACCCCCTGTGCCAGGGCTCAGGGAATGGGAGGGAGAACAATCCAGCACCTGATGGGTTCAGAGCACAGTCACTGGGGCTCGAAGCATGGAGCTGGTGTCACCAAAGTGTTTGAGGAGGGAAAAATGCCTCCAGGAGTCTGGGCTCTCCAGCATGTTCAGCTGAAGTGGTCAGGTAAAAAATTCACTCTGCACTGACTTGGAAAAAAGCTATTTGAATTTGTCAATCTCAGCTTTGGATGAGCGTTCTTTGCCCGATATCCTCACCTGGAAGGGCAGAACTGCAGGGATGAGGGAATGACAGCAGAGCAGGAAATCTGGGGTGATGCAGCACATGCAGGGACTGCAGTGACCTCTGGCTCCCCAGGAGGAGCAGCAATGTAGCCGTGAGCAAACAGATTTAAATACAAATTTGGCACCGTGCAGCTCTCCTTGCAGAACATATGTTCTGTGTGCATCGCCCAAGGCAACCTGAGCACGGGCATGGGATCTTCTCCTCCTGTTTAATGCCCTCTGGAGAAATCTCAGCATCCAAACCAGCGTGGAAGTGCCACCTCAGAAGGGTGGCTGGTGATCACCTCGCAGCACTGAAGTCAAATCCTAGGAAGGGAATGGCCAGGAGGACTGGGGTGTCTCCATTTGGAGGTGCTGCCCAGCCACACTCCTGATCTTTAGCCATTTTCTTCTATTTCAGAGGAAGCAAGGAAAGGAAAACAGTTCCTTTTTTTTTTTCCCCCTCTGGCAAATCTGAAAAGTAACAGTTATGATCTCCAGTTGAGAGCATCAACTTCTTGCATCACCACTTAATTTGGGGAAAATATGGGTTTTTTTCCAGAATTAGCCTCAGTTTCTCTCGCTGCTTCCTCCAGCACCGAGCAGATTGGGCAGAGCTGCCACACAAATGCCTTTTATCTTGCTGTGTGTCGCTCTTTGCAGCTGCCTGTTGAAAAACTGGACTGTTTATCTTCCACTTGGTAAGAATTAGTGGTTTTCTGCTCTCAGGCTGCACAAGAAGTATTTTCTCCAGGCTACCCTAGCCTGAACTCCACAGGATCAGTGTGTGGCACTGATAAATCCCCTATCTGTGCTTCTCCATCTGCTCGCTGCTCCTCAGGCTGGGTATCCAGCTCGGTGTTTGAAATTCACTGGATGGGGTTTGGTAGTGAGCAGACTTCAAATCACAGCTGCTCGAGTGGGGTTCAGGAAATGAGGACAGTGCAGGAAATAAAGAACGACCTCTTCTGTTGAAGTATTTGGTACAGCACAAGGTCACCAAACACATCCAGAGGCATCAGGCCTGGCTCTTCTTTATTTATATCAGTCCTGTGCTCATGTAAAGCTGTTCCTGGAGCCTGGTGCCTCTGGAGGAAGAACTCAAAGCACTCCCAAGGGTCTTAAATAGTGGGAATATCCTCTCTGAGCTGTGTTGCAGGGCTGGAGGGACGTTTCTCTGGGAGTTCTGTTGCATTGGCCCAGTCTGGAGTGAGGGGCTCATAGAAATCCCCTCCATTTCCCCCAGCAGATCCAAACTGGAGGGGATCAGGTGGGGTAACAGCCCTGAGAAAGTTGTTTGGAGTGCAAAAATAGCTCACCCTGGAACCCTGCTGCTTGTTCCAGAGCTGGCTCTGGTGCTGCTCATCCTTCCTTCGTGGCTCTTCCTCTCATACCTGGTGTAAAGTCGATGGCAATTTTCCTGCTGACTCTGCTGGGGGCTTTGTCTCAGCACTGAATTGATTAAACAGCTCTTTTCCTGAGCAGCTACACATTGTTAGATTCACCTGATAATCCAGTCATGCCCTCAGATCTCCTCATGGAGATGCCTCAGAATTCAAGCAACAGCCAGCAGGAAATTCAAGGTTTCAGCTGTTTCAGTCTCTTCCATTTCCTTCCATGGAGCAAGTGCACGTTGATGAGTGGTTTTGTTCTGCTTTTAGGTGCCAAAGGCACCAACCCTGGTTGTATTTGTCATGGGATGTGTGGATCAACAAAATAAGAGGGTGAAACCTGTGCTGGCCTTAATATTTGTCTGTCTGGTCAGTAAAAGTGACTATGTGCAGATTTTTTCTCATGATTTCTCCTTTGTTATAAAGTTNAAGAGGGTGAAACCTGTGCTGGCCATAATATTTGTGTCTGGTCAGTGAAAGTGACTCTGTGCAGATTTTTCTCATGATTTCTCCTTTGTTATAAAGTTACAGATCACAAAACCCACTTTTTTTAGGTGTGTCAGCAACCCCGTTCACTTCTGCTCCTAAAAACATTAAACCAGCATCATAATTTTCTGGAAATATATTTTACATTTTTACTGTCTTTCCTCCCAAATCAATACATCTTTGCAGCAAAGTTTTATTTTCAGGTGATAAGCAAAGAGTAGCTGCAAAGCTGTTGCGTTTAGTGATGCTCAGGAGTTTTGTTAAGCTGGTCTGTTTTTTGAGGGAGTGAAATCCTGAAAAGCCTGAGGTGATTTCTTTCCATCAAGCAATACTTGAGGTTCAAGATCTTGCAGTGCAACCAGGAGTTTTGGTGGAATATTTGAACTTAATAGGTATTTATAGGTAAAAAAAAAAAGTGCTGTGCAAGTCCTCATTGAGTAATTACATAAATAATTGCATAAATCACAAATACAATAATTACATAAATATTTTCTTACCGTTAGGTTGCACTGGTGGACAAAATGCACCACTTCATATTTAAAACCTTTTTAATGGTGGTTAATCCTTCAGCCTTCGGTTTGCTGAGCGACTGCCATTTTAAAAACCCTCATGGAAAGAAGAGGGAAAAGAGAGGCGGCCAAGGGGAAGGAAAAATAATAAAGTGTCAGGGTAGTGTGAGAAATGCCCTGGGGAGGTGGCAAACATTTCTGCAATTAGTGGTGTGAAAATGGTAGATTTGTTAGCAGTCTCCATGCATTATTAATAGCAGCAGAAACAAGAGCTGCCCACTGTTCTGCCTCCTGATAGGGACGCTTTTCTTATTTTTACCTTGTTTTGCCTCCCAGCTGGTCACTTTATCTGACACGCTGGCTCCGTTTCAAGCCTGGCTGGGAAACTTGTCCTGGGCTCTCACTCTGAGCATCAGCAATTTCCTTTCCTCCCCTGCCAAGCGCTTGGCAGCCGTGCCTGAGAGGAGCCAGCCCTGCCCCAGCCCAGAGGAGCTGCTCCCTGCCAGGGCTGGGGCTGGGGGAGATGCTTGTCCCACACCTCTGCTGTCTTTTTTTGTGCCTTGCACTCAGCGCAGATGTTATAGGTAATAATTTCAATAATTTCAATAATCTCAGTGATATTTCCCCTCCACGTTCTGTCTCTCTGCAAACAGGGGCATTAACACCCCCCCACCTCCTCCAGGAGCAGGGCTGGCCCTGTGCCCCTCTCGCCTTTCCCTGTGCCAGAGCTGCTCCTGGATAAACCCTCAGCTCCCTTTTTCCCCTGGCACCAGCCTCTCTGCATTTATTGCCACCTCCTCCTCCTCCTCCCCACCACAAATCTCTGTGTTCAGCTTTCCCCCTCAGCACAGGGGAGCCAACGCTCCACCTGCTGCACTCCACCTTGCACCTTTTCCCTGTGCTCTGGAGCACAGTGGATGAAAACTTCACCATGGCACCGTCTGAGGGGTTAAACTGCATTTTTTTTTCACCCAATTTGTCCCACTAACAGCGCTGGTGTGAGGAAGTTACGTGCAAATGTGCCGTAACACACGACTGGTTTATTGCTGTAACTTCTGTGGGTGCAAAGAGCATCTGAGGTGGCAGCTGCCAGTTTTATACTGGTGCACCAGTAAATGGTTGCACAAAAAAAAAAAAAAAAAATCCTGCTGAATTTCCAGGAGCAACAGCAAGGAGCTGTCTCTGGGCTCTTTTCACTCACGAAGGCTCTGTCCAGTGGTCAGCTGTAGAGAAAACAGCTTCAGCCCAGTCCTTGCTCTGGAAATCGCCCCTGGTGCCACGGGAGGCTCTGTCCCAGCCCTGCTGCCGTCCCCCTGCGGGGCTTTGCGGGGTGGGGGTCCCCAGTTCTCACCGGATGCAGTGGGAGGGAGGAAGATGCTGTGGAATTGGGGTTTGCCAAAAGATGGGGCTCTAGCCCTCCTTGCCCAGCAGGCACTGCCCAGCTGGCCCCTGGGCATCTCCCTGAGCCCCACAGCAGCCCGGGGATCCCTGATCATCCTCACTCAGTGCCAGAAACCTCCCCGTTTTCAAGCTGCCAGCACTCAGGAGCTCTTCTGCTACAAGGCAAATGTGGGCAGGCAAGCCAGGGCCAGGCCTAGCAGGATGTACATCTCGAAATTCTGATTTATTCAGGCAGGAGGGGAAGCATCCTTCGAGCACGTTCGTTCAGTACCAGCACAAAACAAAAACTAATTAGGTCAGTTCAGCTCCAAGAGGATCTGTAATTTGCTACCAGCTTGGCCTTCAAAGTAAGGACTGGTTTATTACGTTAGGTGAAAACATGCTAGAATCACCCTGTACAATTAGACCTGTATTTCTACCAAAAAAATCTTTTCTTGATTAGTCCCAAAGGCAGGTTTCTCCTCTGAGGTCCTTTTTCACTGAAAAATGCATTGAGATGTGAGACAGGCCAATGGTTCCTTGTCTTCATTCACAAGGACCCTTCCACGCAATTGATTTTTTTTTTTCCCAGAGAGAAATAAATGTTACTTGTCACAGTTCAGCTCCCCCACCTTCAAAGCCCCTCAGCAGTTGTGAAAACCTCGCCAGATTTGTGCTGTAGTTGGGTAGATTTGCCTTCTCCCTGTGTAATGTGATTTATCTGCCCAGAGCAGAGATGGATTGACAAAACTGCTGCGTGGAAGAGGGAAGCGTTCTTTATCGCTGCTTTTGCAATATAGATTTTACGAGCTGACAACAGGGTTTAATCTCTGAATTAGAAAAGTTAAGTTCCAAACAAGCGCAGTTCATCTTAGTTCAGGGCCTTGTGGGGAAATGCTTCCCGGGCAGGATGTGTTATAACAAGCCAGCAGAGGTAGCAGCTGGATTTCCAGAGCTCTCTGGCTCTGGTACATTCTGGAATTCCTTGCTGAGCTGATGCCTCTCGCTGCAGCCCTCGAAGGCAAACACAGAACAAACCCTCGCGAGGTCAGGGCTGGAGCCAGGCCTGCAGCTCCTGCTGTGGTGGGAACGGAGAACTCAGGCTGCTTTCAAAATCCTGTTGGCTCCTATGCTGTCTGTTAAGCTGCTGACAGAAAAATGGGCGAGCTGGATTTGCAGCGAGCTGTTTCTCTGGTGCTGCATTCAGAGGTGTTCACAACGCAGCCCCTGCGTTTTCTGCTGCTTGCAAACACCATCCCTGCACGGGCAAGGGTGGGGAGAAAAGCTGGTGCTGGCCTTAATTCTGTGTTTCCTGGAGGCTCACGCTGGTTCAAGACAGACCTTTCACACCGCCGAGATGACTTTTGGATCTCAGCCTTCAGGGAGAAGGGGTCAGCAGGAGTTTTATGAGGAGTAATTCATTTGAACGAGCGCTGCCGGGGTTCACAGGCACAGAACTTGGAATATTCTGCTCTTTGCAAAGTTCACGTAATTCTTCCTGTGCTGTTCCTAAGCAAATCTATGGGAACTCATCTTCCTAAAAATAAACCAGCAGATGCAGCCCAATATGTCTGAGCTCCTCTAAAATACACTCTGAGCATGCAGTATCTGAACACATTACTGGGAGGAAAGGGGAAAACATGCCTTAAAATTGTTTGTGGGTATCTGAGCATGTAAAATCTGCGAGGCTGTGAACCTTCACATCCAAGGCTTGATCCAGGATGATCCTTGCTGTGGATAGGCTTGACTCATAAATGTCTGTACTAGCAATAAATGTGCTGTTTGCAGAAGCAATCAGTTTGGGAGGATATTCACACCTCCTTTTAATTTTTATCTGGGAGATTTAATCGTGTCCATTGGCAGATTTAATCGTGTCCATTGGCAGATAAGAGAGGGAAGAGGATTTTTACCTGCTGTGAAATGTCAGGAAGCAGAGACAGCTCTCACTGAGTGGTTCCAGGCTGGTGTTGAACAAGAGCTGGGCACAGCTGACAGAAAGGACAATGGCAAAAAATTGAGCTCCAAAGTGTGGACAGTAAACTAAAAAAGGGGGATTTTCAACGGGAATTGGGTGTTCTGTGTGCAGCCCACGCAGCCTCGGGGTGAGGGTACTTGGGGAAGTGGTGTGGTCACAGGTAGGAGGCAAAAATGTGAAGTGCCCTCACACTGAGCCTGGAAAGAGCTCAGGAAGATGAATCTGACCTGCTGGGACACATAATAAAGGGAGATAAACACTTAAGGAGGAAAATATATTAAACTGCCCCCCCCGCTTTACCAGCATCTGTTGATAGCAAGAGCACTATATCTGGGGAAAATGTAATAAGCTACAAGATTAAATGTGTATCATCTTTGCACTGTGAGGCAGGCTGAGATTGCTGCCAGCCTACAGCAGAGAGATTTGCACAAACACATGAGCAAAAGCAATGTTGTCTGGGCTTCAAGCTCCATTTCTGCTCTTCAGCCACATAAAATTATCTAAATCCTATCTTGCAGTTGACAGGCAGCAGGGCAAGGTCAGTTAATCACAGCGGGGCCGTGGAGGAAGGGAAGGGTTCCTCTGATATCCAGGGCTCAGGAACAAGAGCAGCTTTGCCAGAAGCTGATGGTTGCTTCTCCTCTCTCCCAGTGTTAAAAGCAGCTCCACGTGGGAGGAAAACAGGGAGAGATGGAGCCTTTCCTTGGCTGTACTCGAGGCACAGGGTCCCTCAAGGATTTGCTCTGCTTGCAGCCAGGGGAGGAGTTTCTGTGACTATTTGTAGGGTCTTGAACTGCAA
Organism: Melanocharis versteri; assembly: GCA_013397845.1. Classification (NCBI taxonomy): domain Eukaryota; kingdom Metazoa; phylum Chordata; class Aves; order Passeriformes; family Melanocharitidae; genus Melanocharis; species Melanocharis versteri. Next base: position 12,007 of record VZTG01009144.1, on the reverse strand, counting down.
TTGAGACCTGAACCGTGTTAAAGAAGGCAGATTTTTGTCTAGGAGGAAGAGGACAGCAAGCAGTGAGTTTGGGCAGAGAATTTTTAGAAGGAAGGGGAAAGGTCAGGGATAAAAAAAGATTAAGAGATCTGTAAGATGGAAAAGCCTGGGGGAGCGTGGGGGGGATGGAACACGGATAATGGAAACATGTATTCGCCTAAAATTTGCATTGTTGAATCTGATAATCACCCAGGGCTGGAAAAACTCTGAAATTATGACATAATCCATCCTTCTGCCTCAGAGCAGGATTAGTTATACCTCTGCACTGGCAGGGTTCTGTTTGCCTGTTGCTGAAGGTCGTTCAGCACAGAATCCTCCACAGCCTCTGCTGGAAGTCTTCTCTGCAGCTTTGCTAAACATTGAAAGCTTTTCCTAAAGCCTGACCCTCAACATCCTGCAGGAATTTGAGCTAATTCCTGTCCTAGCCAGCACAGATACGCTGTTCCTTTGTCGTTGCAGCTCTCTTCAATATTTGAAGCCTGTAGTATTATTCTTTTTTTCTTTCTGCCATTAATCTGCTCAAGATGAGGTTTTCCCAACCTTTAGGCCGTGTTTGTTTGCACTCTCTTCACTTGATCCTTATCTTTTATCTGAGGTCTGTGTAGCCCCATTCACCCCAGGAAGGAGAGGGTGGAGGCAGAAAGGCCACATGGCTTAGTCCAGCTATGGGCAGCAGCATTCTGGCTGCTGGAAATCATTAATTACTCTCTGGAACTACTTTTAAATAACCCCAATCACTAAAAGTCTGCCTGAACAAGCCATGGGCAAAGTGTTCTTGGGCATCACTGAGTGCAAACAGCTTTACAACACGAGGCAGCAAATGCAAGGGTGGATTTGGACCTATTGGCTGCCTCGAAAGAAAAAAACCAAAACATTTTCCACTGTGCTGTTGGCAATTTGTTCCGTGCCTTCTCTGAAAGGTGCAAAAGGTGGCTGTGAGCTGAGTCAGAGCTGGAGGATTCCCTACCCATCCTTAGGTGGGAACTGGGAGAGGCTTCCCCATCCAGCTCCAGGGCACCTCTGGGAGCAGCAGGGATGGCCCAGACCTTTCCCAGCCTCGAAAGAAAGGAGCAGCAATTGGACAGAACAGGATTCACACCCTTTTTTTGATGCCTGCAGAAAGCTCTGATAAAAAACAAACACCACGACTCCTGGAAAACAAAACAAAGGTGAAATGCCCAAAGCTGCTGGTTGCACAAAGCAAACAGGCAGGATTTAAATGCCTCTCGCTTGGGCTGAGCAGCAGAATGAGAGAATAATGGAAAGAAAGAATTAAGGGTTAGGAAAGAAAGGGGGGAAGAAGCCTTTTATCTAGGCATTAAAGGTTTAACCCAGTAAATCTCCCTCTTTCTCTTATTTCTGGGATAAAAATAAGAGCACTTGGAAAGCTTAAGGGCTAGATTTGAGAAGACAGCCGTGAGTGTGAGGATGCTGAGACACAACTGGGGACTGCAGAAATCCATAAGCTGCTTTTTTTTGGGAGAAATAAAAAAAAATACCACTTTAGAAGTCTTATGATATGTCTGCATTTTTAGCTGACTGCAGTTTTGAAAATCGGCCTTAAAGTGGGCTTTGTTTACTTAAATTCAGCCAAATCTTTCCCTGGCAGGAGCAAAAATTGGGTCTGCATTTGTCAAGCAGCTGCTTTCTGTGGGCAGTACCTGGGGAAAAGGGGACTTTTCCAGGCTCAAATTGGTGTCCAAGGGTGGTTAAACCTCTGGGAGTGCTTCCCTGTCCTCATCACCCCTGTGGGGAATCCATCCCACTCAATGAATCAGGTTTCCTACAGGCAAAAATGAGTGAGAGTTCCCAAAACTCATCTGTGCCCTGGCTCTGAAGTCTTTTTCTACAGAACTCTTCTGGTTAAAGTCATGTTGGGCAAACGTTAATGACAAATTCAGTGCCTTCATCTGGAGAGTTTGTGGCTTTCAGGACAGTTGAGTCAATCCTGGGAGAGATGTGGGGTCACTCACCTCATCTGATGCACTGCTTGGTTTCCAAGGCTGACAAAATCCTTGGGAGCTGCAAAATGCTCTGAGTCTTCCTGCTAAAAAACCCCCAGAAATCATTCTTTCCTGGAACAGAGAAAAGAATAGATTTTCTTCCAGGAACAGATTTATTTTCCCCTTTTAGTTGCAATGTAACTTTACCAGCAGTTCAAATCTGAGTGGTTCTGGACTGTTTTTGTATTTGAAGCTAAGAAGTCGCTATCAGCCATTATCAGTCATCAGCATTACATTTTTTTTTTAAATTCAAGAATATTTAGTGATATAGAGATGAAAAGAGAGGATTCTTTTGGCAAGAAGACTGGACTTTCTCTGTTCCTTCCCAAGAGGAAAATAATCTTGAAAAGTGTGGGGATACTGAAGAAGGGGACCTGATAAAAGAGGATTTACTGTCAAAACCTACACTTCTCTTTCCAGATGCAGTGTTGATGTAGCAGACTGTTAAATATTAGATCATAAAAGTAATCATGAGAAAATCAGAGGCCACTCTGCAAAAGCATAACCCCAAGCAAAGAAAAATTCCTTGCACCAATGTTTTTGTAAACAACACCTACTTAAAAATTAAATGGTGTTCTATATAAATGCATTATATTCATATAGACCCCTGCATCTGTGAGTAAATCCAGCCACAGAGTCAAAATGTCTGCATTTAACAATATCCACATGGAACAGCATCCAGCTTTGGCTCTGCTCCCTCCTTCCCTCCTTCCCTCCTTCCCAATTTTAGCCATCTGATAATTCATCACCCATTTTAATGTAGTTTCTCTCTGTGGTTAGTGGAGATAAAAGGGGGAATGGCCTTCCCGAGGTCCTTGGATTGGAGAATCACCTTAAAAAGCGAGAGACACTCACTTTTACATTTCTGAAAACTGGGAGAAAGGATCCAGGCAGAGTTTCCTTTGAATTATGCAGATTTTGGTAATATTTGAATGGCTACAATGCAGGCACAGGAAAAGGAAAGGGAGGGAGCCCAAGGCTCAGCTGCCAGCAGGGCAGTGACAGAAAGACCAGGCTTTGCCTTTCAGTCCCTGCTCCTTCCACCCCACAGAGCCTTTTTCATATCCCCACCCTTCTCCCTCTTCCTGCTGCTTCCAGCTCAGCATTTATTCACTCTGGGTTTCAGGCCCAGTTTTCTCCCTGCTCAGATCATTTCTGCTCTGCAAACAGGTGGACAAAATGATTTGCTCCCAGTGGAGCTCAACATCTTCGAGGTTCAGTGAGCTCCTGAGGAGAAAAGTGAGGAGATGGGAAGTTCCAGCATCAGGGAGATTATTCCAGTTTAGTGGCTTAAACCAGCAGCTGGTAAGGGCAGCTTGGAGCACAGCCTGGCTCAAAAGAGAGTCTGGAGTTTGGTGTCCCCTCACAGGAGAAGGCTCTACATTAACCAGGTCCTCGTTTCATCAGCTGTTAAACTTGGAAGAGGAAATGGGAATTTCTGAAGGATTAAATATAAAAGAATACAGATGGGAAGGGACAGCACTAAAAAGGCAAACCCATAATTCAATCCACTGAGTAGGGAAAAAGAGAGAACATGATTTATGGAGGGTGTTACTACTAAAGAGGATAACTAGGAGAAGAACAGCTAACCAGGCTCAGGGTGTCTTACTGAGGGGTGGAGGGTCCCAAGAGTTGACACTAATTGAAAACGTTTAATACACTTGTATAGATGTCACCCAAGAAAATCATCCAGTACCTGAAGGGAGCCAGTCTGGGTGGAGCTTTGAGCAGCCTGGGATGGTGGAAGGGATCCCTGTTAATGGCAAGGGGTGGAATGAGATGATTTTTATGGCCCCTTCTGACCCAAACCATTCTGTGGTTCCATGACGATTGTTTGGGGTGGATATTTGGTTTCTGAGGGACAGCTGAGCAATCCAGAGTGTTTTTCCTGAGAGGAGTTGCACACTTAGTGTTGGAAAAAGTCTTTAATGGAAGCCATTCATGTGAGCTAAGAATTAATATTGGCACATCAGTGTTTCCAAACAGGTTTGGGTTTCTTTCATGTGGTCGCATTCTGGAATATCAAAATCGTGTGCAAATATCTTTCAGGCTTGGTTTTATCACCAATCTGTGTTCTCATGTCATCCTGCTGGAGTTTGACATTAATCACAGGGGCGACCACTGAGGTGAGAGAGCAAACAGTTACCCTGCAAATAAACCTGGAGAGGAGCCTGGGTCTGTGCTGCCGGGTTTGGATGGCAGCTATTCCCAGGTGCCAGCTGAAATGCCCTTGCATTCAGTGAAATGAGAACATGGGGGATAATTTAAACCTAAATCCATGTCCTCTCCTCAGTCTCTGATCCAGCACAAGGAGCAGATCCTGCTCTGGGCTGTCGTAGCTTTGCTCCCACACCTGCCCTTACCCACACTTGGAGTTCCCACAGCAGCCCTTGAGAAAAGCTTTATTTCATCCCCAAAAAATGATAAACAAGCCTCCTGCTGCCTTCCCCTCTCAGATTTTACAGATTTACAGTGCTGGCACATCATCCTTAGCTTTCCCTGCTAGAAGCCATTCCTCAAGCTGGGAAATCCACCTGCAGGTAGTTCTGTCACCCAAGTCGATGACGAGGATATGAATATGAGAACACTTTGGGCTATGAAAGCTAGATGGGAACAAAATTAGCCTGAAAATCTGTCAGACATGAGGGGCAAATATAGAAGTTTATGTCTCAGTCCCTAAAATAATTTGCTGGTAATGAGCTGCACGGGTCAGGAGGAGTGCAGGCAAGGAGGTTCATTTGCACATATTGCATGAAAGGTAAGCTCAGACCCTGCAGTCTGAGTCAGGGGAACGAGTAATTGAACTAAAAATAGTTCACTAAGTCTGCCAGAGGTAGTCTGTGGTTGCTATGCAGCTGAATGGCAAGTGGAAGTGAACGGGACATTTTAATATCAGCTGCTCTTTTATCCTGCAAGGACTCCTGGAAATGAGGGTGATGGAAGTGTGGGTTCTGCAGCTGGATGTCCTGTCTTCCTCCACGCTGGGGCTGAGCAGCACTGAAAGGCACAGAAATCACGGCCAATACCAACAGAATGATTGCTTGGATATCTTCAGGGGGAATTTCAGGGAAAGGTTCTTCCCCAGAGGGTGCTGGGCACTGCCCAGGCTCCCCAGGGAATGGGCACGGCCCCGAGGCTGCTGGAGCTCCAGGAGCTCCCAGGGACAAGGTGGGATTGTTGGGGTGTCCGTGCAGGGACAGGAGCTGGGATGATCCCTTCCAACTCAGGAGATTCCATGATTCCTTTCATGGAATTTCTGATGTGTTGTTAGGACAGGCAGGAGGGGCATCAGTGCGGTGTGTCCTCAGAAAAATGAAAATTGTGAGGTAGAGAAGTTGCTGTACTTCTTGCAAAGAAGGAGTAAAGGGAAATCTGTGGAGATAAAGAAGCTTTTGGGAGACAGGAAGGTCTGAGATACCAGAGGCAGGACCCACAGACTAAATAAGCAACAAAATTCAGTCTCCAGCAATAAAAAGGATAATAGAAGAGGGGCTGGAGAAGGGTGAGAGACAAATGAAAGTGCAAAATGAACCCAGAAAACAAAGCAAAGATTGAGTCAGGCAGTGTGGGTGGGCACGCAGGTGTCTGTTTGCAAGCACAAATATAGAACAGGAAGATGATGATCAAATAAAAAGAAGAGATACAAAAGCTGGAAAACATTCTGAAGCTGGAGGGATAAAAAAGATTGAAATAAGAATGCAAGTGGAGGAAGCTGTAAATTAGAGGATAAATGGGAAGGGAGGAATAGCAATTGAAGTATTACAACAGTTTCAGCATTTTTGTGAACCCTGGTGACAAAGGAGAAGGAAAGCTCTAAAATCTGGAGTTTTAGGACAATACTTGGAAGGTTATTTGTGTGAGAGAGGCGTGGAGGGACCTCCCTGGGACAGGAAATGTGGCTTGGGGGCACCCTCTGGCCCTGCTGGCTCTCAGCCCTTTTCACTCAGCCTCGTTCTGCCTGCAGAAGGCTCCTGGCAGGATGAACACGCTGGTCCTCACTGGCCAGGTGCTCTCCTGGCATCTGTGGATGCCGGTGCTGGGATAAAAACCTTGAATGTTTCATTTGAGGGTTTTGCAGGAGGAGATTTAGAGGCTTTTGCTTGGATTTGCTGTCAGCTCCTTGCGCTTGCACCTCACAATCACACTGCAATGAATTCGCGGCACTTCCCAGGCGTGGGGATGGAAAGAGCACCCAGAGCTCAGCTTTTTCCCTTGCAGAACATCTCAGCAAACCCCTGGGGTGGAACAGAAGTGTCCAGCACAGAAAGGGACCCCTTTGGCTCTCTTGCAGGGCTGCAGGGAGCCGTGAACCCCATCTTTATCTGCGGCTGGGGTAAATCGAGGCAGGCAGGGCTCTCTGGGGTGNGAAAGGTATCAAGGTGACAGCACCCAGCACTGCTCCATGCCCCCGGTCCCCTCGTGGGCCAGCTGTGTGTGACACAGCCCGAGATGAGGCCGTGCCACCCTGGCAGCTGGGCAGGTGTCAGATCCGCTAACACGAGCAGGGGTCGTGATGGTTCGTTATCCTGATCTCAGAGTGCAAAAGAAACACAAACGGGGAAAGTTTTATGCTTCAATCAAAA
>VZTG01009143.1:637230-650066 GCA_013397845.1 Melanocharis versteri | reverse complement strand
CGCTGGCGAAGCGGGTGAGCAGCAGGGGAGAGGGGAAAGGAGGAGGCGCATCCCCGCTCCGGGGTGGGGGTGCGGCGGCGGGAGCTGCCATTCCCTGAAAGGTGTTGTGGTTGCCATTATTTGTACTTTAATCCCTGGGCACCGCCGCTCCGGCTGTCCCCGGGAGGGTCGCTCCTTCCTTACGTAACTGCCCGGCGGCAGGCGAATGAATGGGGAGGCCGGTTTGGAGGAGGGGGGGAGGAATTCGTCCCCCGCGGGGCGGGCAGCCGCCCTCCCTCCATCCCTCCGTCCCTCCATCCCTTCCCTCGCCTGCCCTGGCCGCGCCCGGTCCCTGGGCCGCCGGTGGACGCGGCAGCCCCGGCTTTGGTGCAGCGCCGGCCGCCGCTGACTCGCGGTTCGCAGCCTGTGAAGTTTCCCCGCTCTCCCCTTCCCTCCGCGGCGGCCTCACGCTCCCCCTGCCCTTCGCTTTTGTGCGGGAGTCGAGCTGTGCTCCGTGCCGCTTTCAGGGCTGGCGGAGGGTTTGCAGTCGGCCGGGCCAGCCGCAGTAGGAAGCGGCCGGAGGGAGATTCCCGGCGGGAGCCGCGGGCCCGTGTGACGTGGCAGCGGGAGCGGCGCCGGGTCCCGGCCGGGCGAGCCCCGCTCCGCCGCCCCCCGCTGCCGCTTCCCCCCCGTTCGGAGCGGGCGTGCTCCAGCTCCCTGTGCCGTGCTTCGCTTTCCCCCTTCGGCTCTACGGTGTGGTGGTTGGAGGGAATTGCAGGCAGTTCCCATAACTGCAGCATAGCTGATTTCTTTGAGAAAACTGGGAGTTGTTGTCCTTCAAAATGGGCATTTCCGTGTGTTGTGTGGATCGGACCACCCGCCCTGGGGATATCGGTTTTGTTGTGCACGGGAGTTTGACTGTGAGCTTGACTTTGCCTTCTGTCCAGTGAGCTTCTCCTTCTTTAGTGAGGGCGATTGTTCTTGGAATCACTTTGCCATGTGTTGATGATACTGTTCAAATACCGGGTTAGCACTGTTGAACAGATGTATCTGTGAAGTTTTCAGTTAAAAGTGTGAAGAATTAGTTTAAGTTGTAACCTGAAATAACTGAGAATGGGGAAATGAAAGAGATTTACGCTACAGGTAGGAGGAAGTACAGGTTCTGTATGTTTTCATGTCAAATCACTGGCTAATCACTTGACAGGACAAAAAAGAGTAAATGAATAGTTTTTGTTTTTTAAAAAGTAGAATAATAGCTTTGGTTTTAAACAGACTTAAAGTAAAAACTGTTCTTAACTTTACAAAAGAGGTCAGGCAAATGACTCTATGGCCCACATGCAGCGGTAGTGCAGAACTATTGTTCCTGAGGTTGTGGAGCACAAGAGCACCTCCCTGATGGGCTTACCTGGCTCAGGCTCTAGTGCATCAGGAATCCTGCCTGGATCCGGCAGGAGAGGGCCTTGCCCTCTCCAGCTCTTGTGCAGAATTTTGTCCTGTTTTTGAGAAATGCAGTTGAGATTACAAACAGCAAGAGGGTTAATGATCTAAAAACTGAATATCATTTACTGTCCAAAGAAGGAAAATGAGAAATTCTATTGCAAGGCTGAAATTCAGATAGGGTTTGAGCCAAGAGATTCTTAAGTGACCTTTGGATGTGAGGTTATTTACACAGTGTTAGTACAATGTGACCTGGTCCCATCTTTCTGCTTAAAAAGTGATCTGATGCTGCTTTCTTTAAGCCAGTTGTGATTGAGAATCTGTACTGCTGGGGGTTTATTCATAAGAAAGCAGCCTCACACCAATCATTGGTACAGCTTTCTCCAAGACAGAAAAGTAAATGGGTCTGTGTCACATAGGGCCTTCAGCTCTTCCTTTTCCCAGATTAGCCAGCATCTCTGGGCACAAGCACACATGCATGAGCTCTTTCAGTAGAAAATATTTACTTAATTCATTTTCCTGAGCGAAAAAAAAAAAGAGAAACAGATGAAACAGGGATGTGTTTGTCAGGGGTTGTTTCTTTGGTGTCTTCCAGTTCTGCCTGAGTCCTGAGGAGTAAATCCAGATCTGTGTTGCTGCTGTGAGATTGATGTCTGAGGCCTGACTAGTTTGTCTAGAATGAGAACAACATGAATACCTCAAAAGAGCATGAGCGAAGAATTTTATTTTTGGGGCTCTGTTCTGTTCCTCCTAGTGGTTCATTGTTGTCAGTTGAGGTTTCTATTGATAAAACATTTGTAAATATACATTTGCATATGTTTGTAAAGTCATACATGACAATAACCCCTACGTAGTTACCAGTTAATGTTGAGCAGCTATGAAGAGTCTCTTTAATTAGAGGGCTTTCTGCCATTCCTTTACATTGTATGGTTATTAGAGCCATTTATAAATTAAATAAAGTTATATCTCAGGGTTATTGGTGACTAAGGAAACGTGGGCAAACCAGCTGCTGTTTTAACCGTGCACTTTGGAAGCAGTAGAGGTTTGAAAATAAATGAGGGCTTCTAACTGCTGGCTGAGCTGCAGGCTGTGATCCATGAAGAGCTGGCAAACCACATGGTGCCGACTCCTCTCTTCTGGCTGCATCTGTGTATGTCTGAGGCCTTTGTTCCAGGAGAACTCCGAGGCCTGTAAAAGCAGCTGGAAAGCAGGGAGACAGCCTGTGCACCTCTGCTGCAACCTGCTGTTTTTTGAAGGCTCATAGTCCCCATTTTCTTTCTTAAGAAGCAACTCCTCTAATTGAGGAAGATAGGTAAGGCTGGGCTCATCTGCACTTTGAAGCAGTTTGTGTTTTCAGTGTTCGAGAAACTTAATTTTTTTTTCTTCTAATTTAGTCAATAGGTTGAAAAGAGAACAAGGGGAAAGCAAATCAAATCATGACTTCAGAATTTTAAAGCTGGCAGGGAAACAATTTTTTGCATGTCTGGTTATTTGAGTTTCCAAATTTAGAATTTGGAAAAATGTTTGCCACTCAAAATAACAACTCAAAAATCATTAGGAAGAGGCATAGAGAATGTAGTAGGTAACTCCATTATTGACATCATGTCATAGTTAGGAAATTCATGAGACTTGAGGAATCCTGTGCTTTCAAACATTGTCCTGTTCAGACTGTATTTTCTTACCCATTTCAAGTCAAATTAAATTGTTTGCAGTGCAAATTGCTGCCTGAAAATTGATTTGCATTTCTCTGTGTCATTTATCAAGTGTTAAAGGTGACCTGCAGTTGCAGTGCTGTCAAATTATACGCTGTATACTCTAAAAAAGTAGTGTAGGTAGTAAATGTGTAGTACTTTTGCTAGGTAATGTAGCTGTATCTCAATTTTATGTGTCTACTGTGGACCAGATAATATGCTAAAATGAAGACTTCTGACAGTACTTTGCCATAGGCTGCTGCTAATTTGTCTGTATTTTCGCAAAAACTGCTGCTTTATGTAGCTTTGGAATTTCTTCTCTCTCTTTAAAGGAAGGTATTCTCTTTCTCAGTTGGAAAATTTGTCTTTAAAATTAGGTTGGGTTTTTAAATTGGAAGCACAGGAGTCTTAATGCTGGTGTGTTACTAGCAGAATCAAAGAAGTTGTGGTTCTGTGGCTGATGTGGACTTGGTGCAGAACTAAACTACTTTATTTTTAAAAGACTGTGAAGTTTCCATGGCAAAGTATGGACTGACCTTCCTTAGAAGAACTTTTGTTTGTAGGTTTTATGGCTGTGATGTGCAGTTCATAGCTGGTAAGTGCCAAACACACTCCACAGCTTAGTGCCTCTGCTGCTGCCTGTTATTCCTTACCTGACTCACCACAGCAAAATGAAGTTGATAAGAAAGTACTACTATTTCAGCTCTGCCCTCCTGCCTGGCTGTGAAAATCACCTGAATTAAAGTTTCATGCTATGGCTTTCAGCCAAGCTGGAGCACAGAAGTTGAAGGAGTTTTTCCACGTGTGAGGATGAAACAAAACTGAGAGGTTTGGCTCTTCCAAATTTGAGCCCAGAGCTTTGGAAGAAGAAATAAAACCATTTTTATTTAGCTCAAGAACTAAGTAATGTGTGTGGGAGCAAAAGGAAAGGGAGAAGGATGAGAACATCGTTGTAGCCTCAGTGTATTGTAGTTGCCAAGGGTGAGCCAGGGTCAGTGCTGTGACGTAAATATTGATACATTTCCTAAAGCTTTGAAATGCATCAAAGTCATACAACAGTGTATTTACCTGTTCCCTCCCCGTTTTTGCTCGTGGTTTAGATGTTTTTCCCGGTTTAGATGTTTCTTCTGTCCTCTCCTAGGCCTTTAGTTTACTCTTTAAACCTTGCTTAGTCTAGTCTAGCCTACTTAACTTGAAAATTAGTTTAATCTTGAGTCTAGTGTGGGTTTCAGGATTTTACGACTATTCTGAGGATTCAGAAATCAGTAAGAGCATTGAAAACCTTAATAAAAATTACAGCTTTGGGGTTGAGGAGGTGAGGCTGGCAATGGCTTAGAATAATTTGTCAAGTATTGATATCTGTATATTTGGATATACTGTATTTGTGACAGTATATCCAGATCCAAATTTATAGCTGTTATCAATAATTAATGTCTCATATGCTTTTTTTTTGCTGTTCCCAGTTACTTGCTAAAAGAAAATAGCATGCTAAATAATTTAGCTTAATTATATTCTGTAGTGTGATGCTGTTCTGTAATCGGTCCAGGTGGATTTCTTTGTCCTGTGGGCTCTGACCTTAGGACAGCTTTGCTTGCTGGGAGGTTTTATTGGCAAGTTATGATGCCAAAAGCACACCTGGGATGAGCCCAGAGTGCTGCTTCAGCTGTCTGTGCAATGTAGTTGTAGTTCAAGAAATGTCAAATGTACTTTTTTCCTAAACATTGAGAAGTGGTTTGTTTGTGTGTGGGTTTTTTTGGTTTGGTTTGATTTGGTTTTTTTTGGGGGGGATGTGTTTTAATACTTGCAGCTTGTGTTTTACAGCGCGGGAGCCTGCAGGTTTTGAGGGTTTTGAGGTGTTTTATGTTCCCTGTGCTGCACTTGGGCTGTTCTGTAGTTGGTACATCAGGCTCACCTTGCAGACATTTCACATATGAAAGTTGCAAACACCCCCCTTTCTAATTGTTACTGTTTCAGCCATTCCGGTTCTTTATATGTTAAATTCCTTCATCTGGAGCAGCTTATTCCATGTTCTTTAAGCTGGAGTGAAAAAGGACTTGAATAGCCATAGCAAATTGCCTTCTCCTAATTGCTTTATGGCACTGTTAATAAAAGCCTTTCTAGAAATATCTCTGTATAAAGGGACAAGGATTTTCAGCCTTGCATCACAGCCCTCTCCTACAGAGTATTTTTCCCTCTTGTTTTTTGAACAAGACTTGCATGCTTAGCTGAACAGATTCAATTATTTTCACCCTGGATGACTGAAAACAAGAGTAATTGGAATAACAAGATAGAGGCACAGAGTAGGTTGTTTTGTCCCCCTGCTGTGACACACTACCACATCAGTATTATGGAGCGATGCTTCACCTCAGTTTTTGGAAGCTTTTAGTGACTGATTGTGCAAAGCTTTTATGCTTCTAACTGTGCTCTAGTGCCTGAAGTTAAGTACAAACAAACGTTTTGACATTGGGGCTTTGACCTAGAATCGAAAGTTGCTTTGAAGATACAGTGTAGATGTCTGACATTTTATCTCACTTCTCTCGCTTTTTAAAATTTTGTTTTAGTACATAATAACATGCAGGTTTGATTGTTTGATGTTTTTCTCACCATGTGGCCAATTGAGTCTGTGAATTGAATTGCCTTATGTTTTAAAATCTATGTATTCCTCTAAAACCCCATTATTGGTGCCAGCATACCTTGTGCTTGTCACTGGGTCTGTTCTGTCTATTGCCCTTGTACCTTTCCAGCTATTCAGCATCTAAAGATTGTTCTGAGGCATGTGACAGCACTCTGAGAACTGAAAGCTAATGCAGCCTTGCCCAGTGATAATACAGAACAGAGAGCTTGCAGGTGATATTTTTGGAGATGACACTGCCTGCTGTGAGTAACTTCTAAACCTTGTGTAGTGCCAGCACCTTTTCCAGTACAAGGTAACTTAGGTTCACACTACTGAGCTATATGGACTTAGAATTCTGTTTGTACAGCTTGGGAACCTGGATTTTGTCCTAATTTTGTGATCAACTTGCTTAAAAATAAAAGATACGTACTTTCTCATCCCGGGCATCAAGTGTTTCAAAGCACCTCATCACTTTCTGAATAATTAATTATTTCCTTTATCACTTTAGGTATTTCTGGGAAAAGCCAGCTTCTGTTTGCACTGGTCTTCACTACCCGTTACCTGGACCTCTTCACTTCATTCATTTCATTGTATAACACATCTATGAAGGTAGAGTATACTGAAGAGTTAGAAAAGCTAGTGATGTTGCATGCAGAGTGCATACTTTCATTAATAAAAGCCACTTTGAATGGCCCACTGCATAATTGTTACAGAGTAAGTTCTAGATGGGCTTTGGATAAAGAATGTGGAAGATGGACTCAAAATCCTACTTTTTTTCCTGCACTCCACATGCAATTTTAAAAAAGCTGTTTATATCAGGACTGTGACATTTAGAACAAATGGCATTTTGGTTATTGAAAATAAAAGCTTTTGGAAAAACAGTTCAAATAAAATGTATTTCTCAATTGAGACATTAAAGCTCAAGTAAATCTCCTTTTATTCACTACAAGGTAAATTAGTATTCAGAATGCACTGCCAGAATTGCAGCTAGTGTCTGGTCAGAGGCTGATTAAAAGTTGACAGGAGTAAGCTCTAAGGAATGTAGCTTCTGTGAGTTACACCCCTGTCACTTGCCCACTGAATGTCAGTGAGCCTGAATTTGAGTTTGTTACTTATTCATTCCTGCAATTTCTGGTGCTGAGTACAAGAAAATAAAGCAGTAGTCTGCGAGAGGGGAGTATGTTTGTGCTTTTTTAATCCAATTCCTTTATTCTTGGATTTTCTTGATGCTTTTCAGCTTTTGTTTAGAGAGTAGTATAACTTTGCCAAGAGGAAAGAGTAAATAATCAGTAAGGCAAATTGTACTGAAGAATTAGGGAAATAATATTGTAAAATAAAATTTTGTGTCTTAAACTCACACTTGCTTTCCAACAAGTGAAATGTGTATGCTTAAGTTTTAATATTAACAGTATAGAGGAGGAGCTGTGGATTAAATAAAATATTCTTGAAACAGAAGCTTTTTCCATATGTAATTTCTGATTGGAAGGTACCATTAGGTGCACTAAAGGAGCAGGCAGGGGGTTTTTGCCATTTATTTATTCATTGGTAGTGATTCAGGGCCATGACCACATCTTTGTTCTGCAGCCCTCCTAATGGGAAAAGAAATGAATGTGGAAATACTAACTTTCAAAATTGTAGCCTCTATTTCAGTTTCAAAGGTTACTGCTTAGAAAGACTGTTGGAAATAATTGTCTTTTCAGCCCGTTATTGTAGTGTCAAGATGAAGCTGCTTGAGTGTCCCAACACAAGCTTGTGTTATATTTACAGACATTTAGGAGTATATAATGTTACACAGTCATTGAGAATAGCTGAGAACTTGAGAGAACTTAAGTTGAGAATTTGAGAGTTGAGATTCTTGAGACGAAGAAATCTGTAATATGAGAAATTTGGATTCATTCACACTTTCTTAGTGTCTTCTGTGACCATACCAGCTGTGATTAGTTTACACCCCTAGTAACGATTCCCTGTATCCTGGCCTGTGGTTCTTTATCTCCACTCAGCCGGAGTGCTCCTGTAGCAGAGCCTTTGGATTCTGAGCTCCTTAATACAGTATTTGTAGGATTTTGTATCTGTGAGCAGAGCATTTAGTGATTAATAGCATCTGCAAACAGTGGGGTTTTTAATCTATTACTTCTCTGTTGCAAAGAACCCTTTTTTAATGTGATAAATTGTTTGGAACATTTAATCTTTGTGCTGAAACTGGCAGAAGCTAAAATATTTGTCTAGTCTGCTGTAGTGTGTTGACTCCAGGACAATGAGCTCTGTCCTGATGATGGCAGACTGACCTTTAGAAAGTCTTAGATTCTCTCTGGTTCTGTTTTCTCACCTGTAAAATGAAGCTTTTTGCTTATTCCACAGGGAATAGCTATAAAGTCTACTGTGCCATAACCATTCAGAATGGTCAGACATCAGCTCAGATTGAATTTGGGTTCATTGCTTCTCTCAGTCTCTTAGTCTTGCAGGTTTTGTGGCCTGTTGGTTGGTGAAGAACTGTCCAGTTGCCACTCTTCAGATTTTAGAAATGTTTAAAGGTCCAAAGCAAATCAGCTAACTTGTGATATGTGAAATGGTTGTCTGAAAGGGGCTTATTGAGTATTTTTTTAATTGCCACATGAGCAAACCACGCTGAGCTTTTTGAATGTAGAAAGGCCCCTTCCATTATTATTGTGTGCATGCACCTGCACATTTTTAACCTAAATGTTCGGGGCCAGTGCTTCCCCTGCAGTTGCAGAATATGTATTCCTTCTCCAGTCACTTCCTTAGTTCTGGAAAGGGTCTTCACCTTTGGGCAGTCACTTCAACCACAGGCATGTGATGCCTTAAAAGCAACAAAACCGGTAGAGCCCAGAGTCGCTCGTTTTAAGTTATTACTCTACTGACAAAAGTTAAGCACCACCAACAGCCTGCAAAACCATGTAAACAACGCAAAGAATCATAAAAGACCACACTTCCTCCTCTTAGTGCTTGTTCAGGGAGTGTGATTTAATCCTGGAACCTCTGTGGATTGTTTTGGGGTTTTTGTTTCTTTCCTTGCCCTCAGCTTATCTACATCGCTTGCTCGTACGCCACCGTGTACCTGATCTACATGAAGTTCAAGGCCACCTACGATGGAAACCACGACACCTTCCGAGTGGAGTTTCTGATAGTTCCTGTCGGTGGGCTCTCCTTTCTTGTCAATCATGACTTCTCTCCTCTGGAGGTGAGTTGATTGTGGGCGGGAGATGGTATTTTTTTCCCGAAAATATTTAGAACGTGAGGAGGAGCATTTTTAGCCTGACCAGTGAATGGTTCAAGGGTGTGTACATTTAGTAGATTCAGGCTAATCCTTTCCTCAGTGAATCTCTGTGGTGCAGATGTCTGTGCAAATTTAAGGCACCTCAGGAGACCAGCATTGTTATCAGTGTTGATTATGTTATTAAGCAGAAGACTGTGTTTTTCCCAGTACACTCTGATGGCTGTATTAATTCAGAATTCCTTTTGTTCTGTTTGCTAAAGAAATCTCCAGGAATACAGTTTGTGAATAGTTGGTGCCACCTGGTGAAAACAAAAGGAATTATACTACTACTTAAATTTTACAGAATTGCAAGTGGTCTAGACTATTTAAAAGAATTGCATTATATTTAAAATGCAGCTATGTGTTTAATTGCAGAAAAATTTTATTAAAAATGTAATTATAGAGCGTCCAAACAGGTCATTTTTCCTACAAAATAGAGAGTAACTTTGAATGTTTGTTTTATGTGGACTGAGCTGCATTTTTGTATTTGGGTTAAATTAATTTATTACAGAGTAAGGGAATTTGAATTGCAGCACTTTGAGAGATATTTTAAATTTTGTTCTGTGTTAACTCATTACTTAAACAAATAGATAAAAAATAAAAGAGCATTGTGGGGGGAAAAAAGGACTTCATCTTCCCTGCAGCTTTCACAGCATGGATTCTGTAGGCTGTATTTCGTGGTAATGTGAACTGGATGCACACAAGTTCCCTCACAAGTAAACTTGTGTGTGCCAGATCAGCAGAGAGCTGGTTTGGAGAGTCTGCTGTCTGCCAGGAGAGTTCCCTCCTCCCATCCTCTGGTTGATTATGAAGCTTTCACTTAGTTTTTCCTGTACCAAGGGAAGTTTGCCAAAATACTGTACCTGTATGAATAGGTACTCATCCATAACATTGTTAGAGAGCGAGAAGTCAAGCCAAATCAAACCTTTTCTGTCCTGTTATCAGTAAGACAGTTGAATACACCTGTGGTTTTATTCCTTTCAGATACTGTGGACCTTCTCCATCTATCTCGAATCGGTTGCTATTCTCCCTCAACTTTTCATGATCAGCAAAACTGGGGAAGCAGAGACCATCACTACTCACTATCTTTTCTTCTTGGGTCTGTACCGTGCCTTGTACTTAGTCAACTGGATTTGGCGCTACTACTTTGAGGGATTTTTTGACCTCATAGCTGTTGTTGCTGGTGTGGTCCAGACCGTTCTGTACTGTGACTTCTTCTATTTGTATGTTACAAAAGGTAAGTAGTGCAGTAACTTCCCCAGCTTCAGGTTGTGGAATGTAGCAGTTAACAGGTTCATAGGGATCTGCTACATCAGCATCACAAGCTTGTTAATTCTGTGTGCAAATTAGTGCTGAAATATCCTTAATTTATCAAGTACACTTTTTGCTAGTAGGGGGCATTTCTTTGTGCATGGGTAGAATATAAATGTATAGATGATTTGATGAACTTTTGGGAAAACTTTAAATAAGTATGGCTAAATATATATTGCTGTTGCCTTCCATGGATAAGGATGATCCTCCTGCTTTCCCTGACCATGTAAACTGTTACATGCAGATCCTGTGTCTACAGACACCTTTCTCAGTGATTTAAATACCATAAGAGTTGAAACTGTTTCGGATGTTTCTGTTTATGCTGGGTGTAGAAGCAGACACTTCTGCTGGGTGCATTAATAATTCTGCCCTTCCTCACATTTCAGCTTCCATCATATAGCCACAAAGCTGCATGAGGCTGTTATTTTAGTGATAATTCTTAAGAGGCTGTGGTGAGGGGCTAGTACGTCCTGTGAGGATGAAAAGTGGGAATTCCAGGGTGCCACAAGAGGGCAAGGTTAGAATTGTTAATTCTAGTTTTATCAGTATATATTGAGAGAGAGGCAGCCTGGGAGGACTGTCAGCAGGGGACCCATTTGGTGTGAGAGGTTTTGGTCCCTTTGATGTTTTAACAGTGTGTGCTTCTCCTACATCACAACTTTGTTTTGCTGACTGTTTTCTTTCCCACTTTTCCTTGCAGTTCTCAAGGGAAAGAAGCTCAGTTTGCCAGCGTAAGTGCCAAAACATCACCAGCATCTGTCCTTTTGGATGCTTGGACAGAACAATCCTTATCACAAGCAAAGGTGAAGATGCTTGAGACAGAAAGTCAGAAACACAGCTCTATATAGTGCAGGTAGTCATCAGCGGCTCTGTAAGAACGGAGGAAAAACAACCAGCAGATTTCTGTTTGATGCATCTTGCCTTTATCTTTTTTATTACTATGTATAAAGATTTTTTACATAAAGAAACTTATACTGTATTAATAAATTCAGTGTATGGTTTCAATTGGAATAGTTCCAAAAGTGAGATTTTTGTGAGATTGTTTATGACCAGGAACAAGTGCAAACGTTTTTTTTAATTTTCAAGATTTTCTTTGAAATGACTGATTTTTTTCTTTTTTTTTTTCAGTGCACAAATGTGTGCATCCTTGATGGATGGTAGTCATCTGTTCTTTCCCTTTGATTCAGTTTTCATTCCACTATATTTATTTTTTTTCCAAAAGGCGAATATATGTCAACTCTAAATCTGAAACCACCGATGTTTGATGTGATGTGCTGGTGCCCAGTCTTTGTGCCATCTGCTGACATGGAGTTCCTTATTCAAAATATATGTTGGTGCTAGAAGGGGAACAGTCACATTTTGTAGTTGTTCCCCTTCTAAATCAGACCGATGGCCAGAGGGCAGTGGGGAAATCACTTGAGGCCACAAGGACGGGCCCTCTCCTGTTCTGCCATGATGTCTGGGAAGGTAATCCCAGTAATGGAAGCACTTGGCAGCCCAGGTCGTGAGGGTAAGGGATGCGATTGTGTTAATTAGTGGCAAATGTTTGTGACTGTATGGTTTGTTCAGGAAGAGAAGGCTACGTATCTCGGATGTCCAGCCCTGCTCCACCATTACAGCTGTAGGAATGGGAGACTTGTAAGTTGTTGATTACAGAAATCTGTGGGTGATCATTTTAAACAATATCTACATTTTCTTATTAATGAATGCTTTATAAGCAATTTCCATGTTCAGCTTCAAGTGGTTTTCGATGTCACTTTTGGACAATTAATATTTTTTTTATAAACTTTTCAGAATCAGCAGCACCAGTTACCATTCTTCATCCTTTAAATGATTCCCTTTTTTTACTGAGCTGTTGCATGATTTATCCTGTGTTACCATCCTCAATAAACACTTTATGAAATGGTGAAAACATTGCGGGGTTTTTTTTCTTTTTTTCATTCTTGAACGTGAAAGGTTTCTGTTCGCCTGGGACTGGATGGAAGGTGAAGACAAGTTGCTTAATGTCATTGCTGTGTTGAAATACAAAGTTTTTAAGGCTCTGAGGGGCATTATCACTGATGGAAGCAATGATGACCGAGTTCTGCTTGTTTAGTAAGAGCTCATTCTTCAGCCGGGTGCAGAGCAGGGTTGGTGCTTGTCTGTGTTTTATCTTCAGTTTAATTTGCCGTCAGTGCCGGTTCTCAGTGCGGAGCCCGGCTGGGCAGTGTTCCCGTGCCGCTGCGGTGCTGCCGTGTCCTGTCTCAGCCGCTCGGGGGGCGCGCGGGGCCCGGCCCGCGCCTCGCTGTGTGACGTCATTCCGCCGCCCTCCTGGAGCCGTGCTCCGGGGGCGTGACGTCACTGGCGGGCCCCGCCCCGCCCGGGCCGCACCGCGNCACAGCACGCGCGGTGCGGTGTCTGCGCTCCGCGCCGCCCTCACCCGCTGTGCTTCATCTCCGAGTAGCGCTCGTGTGGTTTCGTAATTCATACGGTGACCGCTTTGTGTCCGCCACCGCGGTGGGACCTGAGGGAGGGAGGGAGGGAGTAGCAC